>OVBE01001722.1:207-34468 GCA_900406425.1 Iberis pinnata
TCTTAAGCTGTGATCGAGCCAGTCTTAAGCTGTGATCGAGCCGGGCTCGAGCTGTGATCAAGTTGGGCTCGAGTTGTGATGGAGCTGGGCTCGAGCTGTGATCGAGCCGGGTGATCGAGCTGTCTTGGCCTCGTCGAATCCGGCTCGGAGTTGGCTTTTCGCTCTCTTTTTCCGAAATTGTCATATTGTTATGAGAACTCCCTAAAAACCTGAAATAACTTCAAAATGCACATGTATGCAGGTGCTAATGCAAAACTTCCTAAAAATGCTAATTTACTAAAAACTTCCTAGGAATGCAACATACTGACATCTAAATGATCTTAAAAATAACAATAAATGGCTTCTAAAACTACTAAAATGCAGAGATATCACAGGTCCATCGGACGTTGACCTCGAGGACGACGACTATTATACGGGGTCGGGGCCGTCGAAGATGACGCATGAGTCATTGGCTGCACTTTGCGTTCTATGTGGAATAAACGACCCTAATCTTGAATTTAGGGTTCCGCAATTCTTTGAACGGCCGTGGTCACACCCAAAGGGATTCTTTACTCTTTTTGAGGACTATTTCTTCGACGCGAACCTGTGGTTTCCCCTGCAAAACCTCCTGATGTCTTTTGTGCTCGGTGACGCATGGCTGTTTTGCAGCTTTCGACTACGGCTATACGAAATATAACTGCAATTCTGCTTATGGGTAGTGAAATAGGGATGGACATTTCCATAGATTTTTTGACCTTCTAGCAACCATTCAAAAGGTGTACAAGGTCGTGAAGAGCGGCGACCACTCCCTCAATTTTGACACTGGATTCTTTTACGTGAGGATGAGACCGAAATACAAAATTGTCACTTGGGCTAAGAGCAAAGTGTGGGACTGGAAGAGGCGGTATTTTTTTGTTAAGATTAACGACGCGACCGTTTCTGATCTAGGACGGGAATTTTTACGTGATTGGGTTCTTGAAATTGGTAGTGCTTCGGCTATTGAAGATGTCATTATTAATGAGTCTAGCTAATTTTCCATCTTTTTGTTGCAGATAAACCATTTCCCCTCGAGGCTTTCCCTGATTTCTTTCTGGATACAGTTGACAAACTGTCAAAAGCTTCGATCCTTAAATGGTCGAAGGTTGATTCGGAACGATTCAGACGATGTTTAGCACGTATTAGCACCGGTAAGCTTTCCCTACCGTTAATGTTTTTAGGTTTTTAATCGCAATTCCTCAAACATTACTGTATTTCAGTTGGACGAGACCACTTTTCTTATCCTTCAAAGCCGAGGATGTCGTCCGACTTTTGGAAGAATTTGAGAGAGAGCTCGCTGAAGACTCAGGCTGAAACTAGTATCCAGAAGAAGGATACTAAAGGCAAGACGGGAGCTGGAAAGAAAACGTCAAAAAAGCCGCAAAAAATGGGTGCTTTAGTGACCCGGTGAAGGCAACTATGGACGCCAGGAAGAAGGAAAAAGCCAAGGAACATGTTGAACTATCCAAGAAACTTCAAGAGAAGCTCGGCTTACAAGCTGTTGCGACGAAAGCCAAGGGTAAAGCACATATCCGTCCCAAGGAATCGAAGAAGAGGACTGCAGCGGGGGAAATGAAGAGTACGGAGGCTGAGAAGGTTGTATCTCAGCCGACTGACCTGAGTAAGACTATAAACTTGGAAATCGAGGATGCCCCAACTGATGGTGAAGTCGACATGTACGTCGACATCGAGAATTTATTCGACGATGACGCTGATCAGGATGATGAGAATACTCTGCGAAAGAGACTTCGTCGAGCCCTAATGCCTTTTTCATTCTCCTACCCAGACGCAGCCAGGTTGGTCAACGACGCCGATGCTTGCACCGAGCTAGTTCGTCAAATACCAGGACACAATCGCCTTGTGCCCAATGTCGCCAACTCAGCCTCTCCAGACCTCTTCAAAACTTATGCTTCCTAAGGTGTTCAGGTAAGTTCCTGGTTTTGTATTGCGTTCATTGAGAATATGTTTATATTTTTGCTAAGTGTTCGTTGGATGCAGTTTTTCACCGCGACGAATGCAATGATAACAATGTACGACACCAGGCTGGCTAAGTCTTCATCTTCTCTCGACAAGCTTTAGAAGCTCGTTAATCAGTGTGGTGCAGCTACGACAATCGATGCGCAGAAAAGGAAAGACTTAGAGGTTGAAGTAGCCCGACTTCGGCTGCAGATTGACGATTTGAATGACGAGAACATGCGCCTTATCGAGGTGGCCAAAAACCGGACGGAGGAGTTCGTAGAAGAGAGGAGTCATCTCTTGGAGGAGAATGCCAAGTTGAAGGATGAGCTCACCATTGTGAAGGAGCTCTGGAAATAGAGCAAGCTGGACGGGATGTAATCAACCTGAAGAAGGGGCAGCAAATTCAAGAAAAATGTGCTGCCCGATTTGAAAAGATTCAACGAAATCTTGATACTCGTAAAGTAGCCAAAACAACGGCGAAGAACCTTGGGACGATTGAGGGTACACTTGGCGTTATGGGGATCATCGAAGAAATGGGTGGTTCGGTTCCTGTAGCCATCGTCGTGAACCTGCAAAAGAACCTCAAAACCTGGACGGAAAAACTGGACAAGATAGAGGTTTTTCCTTTATCAGATGAAGACTTGGGGGGTCTCTAGTGATTAATGAGTCGGGGTCAAACCATGAACTCATTTCTCAAGAGGTAGCCGGGAGAATCCGTACAAGCGGAGCCGAAGTGTCGACCGCAGAGGCTGTCACGCCTAGAACTCCCCCCCCCCAAATGCTCCAGCTTAATCATTGCTTTGCCTTAGGATTATGTTTTTTCTTTCTTTTGACGGGTTCAAAAACTTTTGTGATTTCCTTTTTGTATTTCGACTTCCATTTTTTGTCCCTTGTATAATCTTGAACCGTGATATTTTAGCAAGGAGTTAACTGATCATTTTCCAATGATTTCCTTCGACATCGATAGAATTTATAAAGCATTAAAATCTTAATTCTCGACGAAATCTTTAACCTTACTTGTCTTTGAGCTTCATTCAACGAAGACTTTAACTTGCCTTTCAGATAATACGATGGAGACTTTAACTCGCTTTGGATAGATGAGGCTTTAGCTCGTCTTTGATCGACGAGGCTTTAGATCATTTGTGATCAACGAGGCTTAACTCGTTTTTGAACGATGAGGCTTTAGCTCGTTTTGATCAACGAGGCTTTAGCTCGTTTTTTGAACGACGAGGCTTTACGTCATTTTTTGAACGACGAGGCTTTAGCTCGTTTTTTGAACAATGAGACTTTAGCTTTTTTTTGAACGACGAGGCGTTAGCTCGTTTTTGAGTGACAAAAACATGTATGCAGTAGCGATACATTACATAAGTTTTTTATTTAAGCAGTAGCGTTTCCTTATATAGCGAAGACTGCCTACGTACCCATTTTACAGGGATCAAGCCAGACGTAGTTCTATTACAACAATGCAGAAAATCTAAAAGTAGAGCTTCAGATGTCGTACATTCCAAGGCCGTGGTAACTGCTGTCCGTCGAGTAACTTGATACGGTCCTTCCCAGTTGTTTCCCAGTTTTCATTCTCTGTATTCCTTAGTGTTATCGAATACATGACACAACACAAGATCTCCGACAACATAATGCCTTGGTCGTACTCGCTTATTGTAATGTCGAGCTGCCACATGTTGATAGTTTTGCATATGTAAGAACGCTTGGTCTCACAATTCTTCAAGTTCGTCGAGCTTATCTTGCATTATTTCGTTGTTGAGATCTTCATGATGAGGTAGCGTCATACGTCGCAAACTGTTGACTTCAGCGGGAGCCATAGCTTTGACACCGTGTGAGAGGGAAAATGGGGTCGCATTAATCGATGAGCGAGGTGTTGTGCGATACGACCATAGGACGCCATCTAACTCATTTGTCCAATACCCTTTTTTCCTTTCTAGGCGTTTTTTAAGAGCGTCAACGATGGTCTTGTTAACTGATTCAGCTTATCCATTAACTTGTGGGTACCATTGCGTCGAATGACTTAACTTAATCTTCCAGTTCCTGCAAAAAATCTCGAACTTATGCGAACAGAACTGAGTGCCATTATCCGTCACGATTTCATAAGGCAGACCATAACGACATATGATGTATTTCCAAACATTTCGGCATCTTGTATTTTAGCATAAGCCTCCGCTTCTACCCCCTAGATGAAGTAATCTATCATGACGAGTAGAAACTTTTTCTGCTTCAAAGCAGGGAATGGACCAACAATATCCATATCCCAACGAATAAATGGGTATGGCGGCGTGGATACTCGAAAATACTCAGTCGATTGATGACTCGTTGTAGCATGGCGCTGGCATTGTTCACATTTTAAGCAATAGGATTGAAAATCTGAGACCATTGTTGGCCAAAAATGGTTGTGGCGCTTGATTTTTATTACCAGAGAGTGTCCACCAGAATGATTTCCACCAGCTCCCTCGTGTGTTTCTGCCATAACGCGCGTTGCTTCATCTCGAGATACACACCTCAACAGAATTCCAGTTATATCTCGTCGGAATAATTTGTCTTCGATCATAACATACCTAGTTACCCTTGTCCTGAGACGTCTAGCCGCCCATTTTTCGGGTGGCAAAGTGCCATCTCTTATATAGGCGATTATATCCGAACGCCAATCACTTGTCGTGCACTCACCGTCAAGCGTCGTAGTACTTTCTGTAGTTTCAGCGTTAGATGATGTGTCTAGCATATGTATTTGGGAACATGATATTCTTGGCTTAGAAATTTCTTCAACCGGGATCGATCGCGTTAAACCGTTAGCCGGGGCGGAGGCTATGGTTGCGAGGTTATCTGCGGACTGGTTTTCGCTTTTAGGAATTTTTATGATTTCAACGTTGTCAAACTCTTTTCATATATCTTGGACGAGTTGGAGGTAAGATGTCATTCGTTCATCTTTTGCGTCGTAATCACTGCTACACTGATTCACGGCGAGTTGAGAATCACAATGGGCGATAACCTGCTTTGCTCTCAGAATTTTTGCTAAGCGGAGATCGGCCAGAACCACTTCATACTCGGCTTCGTTATTAGAGGCAGCAAACTTGAGTTTGATAAACTGCTCTATTACCTCGCACGTTGGAGACTCGAGGCGAATTCTCACACCGGATCCATTTGACCGCGACGAACCATCAACGTAGAGATTCCATTTTACTGATGCCTCCGGGGTAAGGAGTTTTGGAGGTAGTTCGACTAGGAAATCTGCAAGGGCTTGGGACTTGATACTAGTTCGACTACGAAATTCAACATCGTACTCACTAAGCTCGATAGCCCACTTTTCCATTCGTCCAGATTGACTTGGGCTATGCAAGATGGTTCGTAAAGGCTGAGTGGTCACCACCGCAATCGAATGGGATTGGAAATAGGGCCTAAGCTTCCGCACACTAATAACAACTGCATAAGCCAACCTTTCCAAAATTGAATATCTTGTCTCAGCCCCGTCGAGTATCTTACGGATGTAAAATATAGGTTTTTGCTCGCCTCGATCCTCTCTAACCAGCACCCCAATGACAGCCGCGGTTGAGACGGAAATATAAAGTAATAACGTTTCACCGTCGATGGGCTTTTCTAAGATGGGCGGAGTCGAGATGTACTCCTTAAGTTTTGAGAATGCCTCTTCACATTTCTCATCCCAGCATAAAGTTTTGTTTCCCTTAAGAAGTTGGTAAAATGGGAGACATCGCTCCGTCGACCAAGATATAAACCTATTTAAAGCAGCGACTCTGCCCATTAGCCGTTGTACTTCTTGTATATTATAAGGAGACGGTAAGTTGAGGATTGCAGAAATTTGCTTAGGATTGGCCTCTATTCCTCTTTGAGTCACAACATAGCCGAGGAATTCGCCAGAATTTACACCAAATGTACATTTTGCAGGGTTTAGCTTCATCCCGTATAGATTGAGGATTTGGAAACAAGCGTGTAAATGTGAAATATAGTCAGACGTCGAGGCACTCTTTACGAGCATATCGTCTATGTATACTTCCATGGTTTTTCCCAAATGAGACAAGAACATCTTATTAACCAATCGTTGGTATGTTGCTCCAACATTCTTCAATCCAAACAGCATAACTCGATAACAATATGTCCCGCGATCCGTAATGTAAGCGGTTTTGTCTTGATCGTCGGGGTGCATCATTATTTGGTTATAACCGGAGAATGCGTCCATGAACAAGAGTAGCTCATTTTCGGCTTTGGCTTCGACCAAACGGTCTATATGGGGAAGCGGGAAGCTATCCTTTGGGCACTCCTTATTCAAATTGGTAAAGTCAATGCAAACCCTCCATTTTGCCATTTTTCTTCTTAACAACAACGGGGTTAGCTATCCACTCATGATATTTGACCTCTACTATGGAACCAACGTGCAATAGTTTCTCGACCTCGTCGTTAACAACTTGGTTTCGTTTAATCCCCAGCTTTCGATGTTTCTGTCGGACAGGTTTCATAGTAGGGTCGACATTGAGCTCGTGGTACATGATAGATGGGTCGATGGATTTCATGTCGGACATTGTCCAGGCAAAGGTATTCACATTTTCTTTTAAAAATGAGATAATTTCATTGCGAATGTCCTTTTGCAAATAACGTCCAATATTAGTACGTCACGATGGGTCGCCGTCATCAATAGAAATCTGGTTAACATGCTCTAGGGCTGTGGTGCAATGCTTGGTCGTTGCCGATGGTCCCGACGAGACATCGAACTTCATCGGTAATTGTTATGCTTCCGCCCTCTTCTGGGCTTTGTGTTCAGCAATAAAACAAGTGCGTTCAGATCGCTGGTTTCCCTTGACCATCTTTTTTCCTCTAGTTGTTGGGAACTTTATACATTGGTGATATATGGAAACTACGAATTTCATCATGTACAACCATGGAGTACCTAGAATTGCATTGAAGACCGGGTGCTCGTCGAAGACTAGCAATTTTACTATACGAGTTACACCCATGATACTTATTGGGAGTAAAATGCTTCCGGTGGCAGTTACTGCTTCACCACTGAACCCCGTAAGTATTTGAGACGATGGTTTCATCTTCACCTCGGAAATCTCCATTTTGGAAAGACTTTCCTTGAATATATAATGTTCACCGAACTTCCGGTATTTATTAGGACTCTGGAGACTTTGCAATCTGCGAACATCAGCTCGATGACAAGAAAGTCATTATGGGGAGCATCTACACCGTGCGCTTGCGTAAATTTAATCAGGTCCTCATTCTCGCCTACGGACGAGGAATTTACTACTAATGACGACGCTCTACGCTCAAGCTTCTTGATTGCCCTAACAGAATCATTGCAATGACGTAAACCGCCCATTATTACGTTAATTCATCGACGCGGCATGGGTTGGACTTCCTCATTCATTTCTTCTCTGTCCCTTTTTGATGGTTCCATATCTGATTCGAGTGGGAGTCTTTAATAATTTTTTTGCTTCACTGTGTCTGGACGATTATACGTCGTATTTCGTTTGAATCCGTTGCGCTGTCCAGCAGGCCACGTGATACTGGGCTTTCGGGCTGGCTGGCCGTACTGCTTCAAAACCATATTTTTTAGGTGTCGTCATTCATCAGTGTTATGCCCCGTCCTACCGTGAAATTCATAAAAAGCCTTTGGATTATCATCTGCGCGGCTGGGTAAACTTTTCCCCTGACTACGCTGACAGTGGACATAATGGACGAGGTCCTTCTTTTTTTCAAATACCTTGCTGTAGTGCTAACGTGGTTCCCTGTATTCGTCTTTGTCTTTATAACTTACACATTCTTTACCATGTATCTTCGTCATCTTGACTTTCTCTTCTTCTGCCTTGATGAAACAATTGGCATGATGGAGGGCATCTTCTAACGTTTGGGGATGATTCAGCACAAGCTATTCCCTAAACTGTGATTCATACCACAGAGAATTACGCATGGCCGCTTTTGCCGCCTCGTCAGGTATCGTTAACCGAGAAACTATCTTCTTAAACCTTTCAATGAATTTTCGTAATGGCTCTCAACATCCTTGAGCCAGTGTCTACATATCTGCCATCGAGGCTTTTTTCTCGATGAATATCGAGTAATGCTTTAAAAAAGCAGTGGACAATTGTTGGAAACTACTAATGCTTCCTGGCGGAAGGTGTGAAAACCAAGTCAATGCGGTGCTTTGAGCTGAGTGTCGGTTATCTATCTGGTAAATGGGGTGCTTTGAGTTTCTTCAACGACACGTTCAATTTCGGGTGCTGAACTGATAGCCCAATGAACCTGTGAACTCATTTCGCGCAATTGTGCCTTGAGAGCTATGATCTCATCTCGGCTAGTCTGGGCACTAGAAGAATGTTGTTGTGCTTTGTTAGCTGAACCAGTCGGAGTTGATTGTGGTGGTGTGCTAGGCGTGCCGAAGAGGGTTTGATTAAGAGCATCAAGATTCAACCTTCGCTCACCATCTATGAAAGCAGCTTCAAAGCTAGCTCGGAATTCACTTGCTTCTCTGGCCTGATCGTAAAGGCGTTGGATTATTAACTGATTGGTTTCAGCTTGGCGAACATCTGCTCACGACTGTTCTTCGACTACATCTTCAAGAATGGGTTCATTGTTATCGGCCATCGCTCTTGTTGTCTCACTTGATCCTTTACTCTTAGATGATCCCCACAGTCGGCACCAAATGTTTAACTGGTCTTTGCAACCTGTAGACTCAGTCAAATATATCCAAAAGATCATACAACATATATAATTATATATTCTTGAAAATATAATAGTTAGACTGGACGAGACTATTTTACTATAGTTTTTATGATACTAACTCTCTTCACTTCGGCTATGGGTCTTCGTCAACAAGGACCTCCTATCTTCATTGCGATTTTGTCTCTCTCGTAGATGTGATCCCCTTGTTTTCTATCGAAATTACGATGACTTTGATAGACGAGGTTGTCAAGTAGACGAGGTGGCTTAGAAACATTTTACTCAACTGATTCAACAGTCGAGGTACCTAGTTGTTATCTTCTTCCCCCTTGATACTTTAGGCGTTCACTTATGATCGTATTTATATGTCGTCGATACCGGCGATGTCCTCTCTCCTTTTTTCCGACCCCCCTTGATACTTCTCTGACATATCCTATTTATACTAATCATTCTTTGACTTGACCCCGTCACATCATGAATAGTGACAGGGTCCGCATGTCTCTCACCGAGTCGGGTCGTGTTTATCAGTTTTGGGCTCTTCTTCTGGACCTTAATCAGATATTCTTGTTGGGCCTCAGTGGGTGTCAAAACCCTGGCCCAACAAGTCTGATTTTCAAAAATTAAATACTAAATTCATTTTGTAATATTAGTGTTAAAAGTACATTTATTATCATGTTAATTTTGTCATATTAATAAAAGAACATAAAAATACTAAATGATTTGAACATAAAATATAAAGTAAACATTCATTAATTTGAATAGAATTAGACTTAGTTTACTATTGTTACCACAAAATAAAAATAAAAATGAAATGACTTATGAATAGTATTTTTATGTGTATGGTATAACTTAAAAAAATTACTTTAATATGTTTACGAGGCATCAAAAGTTCCAAGGTTTATGATAAAAATCTATAATGAGATTTAGTTTCCTATTTTTGAGATGATTAAATTAGTCAATTATATCCTTAACAAAATAATTAATTTTTTCTTTAAATATAATAGCATTTCATATAATTTTTAACAAAATTAAAGTTTTTCTTTAAATGATTGCTTCCCGGTTAATAATATAGATTTTAATAAACTATAATTAATTTTTTTGTACTATATAAAGCAATCAAAACAAAAATTATAGAACGATTGAAGCGTCTCTATCCATCCACAATGGCAAGGTAGAGCCAATATACGTGAAGCAGTGATTTCTCTTTCTGGCAGCCCGGGCAAGAAAATCAACATGTCTATTTGATAGATGGGGACAGTGTAAGATCTTCACTTCTAGGGAACTGCATCCGGTAATTAATGATATCTTGTAACTCTGACAAGAAAGCCAGCCAATCGGAAGGGCTTGACAGCATATCCAGAAGGTATGAGGAGCCGGTATAGAATATCTCGCAATGATAGCTGACTCTCAACAAGCATTGCATAGCCCAGAGCAAACTTAAAAGTTCCCCATGTAGCAGAGAGATTACCCGAAACATGCCCCGAGATACCAAATTAGTTGTCTTACCAGTGGTATCTTTGAGGATCCACCCTAGCCCACAAATAGGACCATTTTGAAGCCAATATCCACCAACAAAACAAATTTTCTCCCCGAAATGGAAACTAGGAGAGAGAGAGAGAGAGTTGAAGCCACCCTCGCCTTTATTATATGTGACCGAGAAATACTGTTATGAGCATAACACCAATCAGACGCTTCCTTGAGCGCCAGAGTTATAATATCTGGTGGGTCCCTGATTTTCTCATTGAACAATTTGTCAACCCGAGCTTTCCAATTATACCAAAGAAGCCACAAAAAGACATTCTTCGTTGATAAGTCACCCTGGACAGAATCATCACGGGAGTATATATATTGAATGTTCTCCAACAGATTGGACGTTGAGAAAACGCCAGGGGATGTTGAGTTGATGATAGAGTCCACGTTTGAAAAGCCGTTGGACAAGTAAACATTGTATGACTAATAGTTTCCTCCATATCTCCACAACGAGCGTAGCCACGACCAACACAGATTTTATGTTTTTTCAAGCTGACTATTAACCGCCAAAGTTTCCGAGATGACTTGCCACAGAAAATGCTTTAATTTTGGAGGTGCTTGCAGCGTCCCTGCCTTTTATTTGAGTATTTGTCGAGGAAAGTTGAAGCGCGTAAGATATTTCTTGATTCAGATCAGCTGCACTCTGATCATATCCTAATTTGATCGTGTAGGACCCCAAAATAGTAAAGTGCCAGCAATAACCATCGTCCCGATGACACGACGGCCCAATACTCAAAATATGAGAATTAACCTCTTTTAAAAAAAATTGTTTAAGTAATCGAATATTCCATGTTATCCCGTCTGCTTTACGTAAAGTCCTAACTAAATATTTATTAAAAATAATAAACTGCCACTGGTTAAACCGTTAAGGTAATGGAAAAATTTTATTCTGAAAAGTACAATATTAATAACTAATCAATCATTACTATTTTTGTTTGTACATAACTTCTAAAAATATCAACTATTAAAACTCAGAAAGAGTATATCTCAATGACTTCACACATAAAATATGTTGAATTGTGTTGGACAAATCCTAAAAACATAAAATAGTGATAACTTGGAACTAACTGGATCAAACGTGTTCACCAGGTTCGTCGGCGAAATCTAGAGCCGATAAGCTCACCTGGTTCGTCTGTCTCTCTCTTCCTTTTCAGATCTTCTTCTTCCCTCTTATTTGAAATCACGAAGATGTCACTTCACAAATTTAGTCGTCCTCAACAGTGGTTCAAGCCAGATCCAGTGCCCTGAGGTTTGCATGGAAGTCAGTGCGGTGGGGAGAGTGAGGATCTCAAAGCGCGACTTGGGCAGATTCATCGGAGGAAAGAGAAATTGTTGCTTCCTCGTGGTGGTGCGGGAAACGCAACTGCGGAAAGCCTCTGTCAAACTAAGCCCGACGATGGTTTTGCTCGTTCCTAGTCACGACGGTAAACCTAACCTCGTCGTCTCCTCTCCCGTCGTGACAATACTTGGATCAACGTCTTCCTCATGTTCAGAATCCAACGTCGGTGTGGGTGGCAGCATCACCTTGGGCTCTGTCGCCGAGTCGTCAAAGTGGCAGTCAACGATTTCTATAGCTTGTCGGCGGCGGAGTGCAACTAGGATTGTCCTACCTACAACTAGGGTTTTCATTTTTTTAATATTGATTATAGGCCCATTTTTAGATTTTACAAAGCCCACCCGATTTTCGGTGTTTGGGCTACTAGGTTTTCTGAATTGCAAAGTTGGACTACAAATGTAATTTGAGCTATATTTTGATTTAACAAAAAAATAAAACTTTTTTAAAAAATATATAAAAATGCATTTATTCAACTTCATTATTTTACTAACTCAGAGGGTTGGGAATATAAACTAAAATTTGAAATCCGAAATGAAATCGAACCAAACAAAACCGAAACCAAAATGAACCGTTTTTCCAAATAATCCGAACGGTTTCTATATATCTCAACCCGGAAAATCGAATCTGAACCCAAATCGTATCGAAATCTGAAAGTATAACCGAAAAATCCGTATATATATGACTATATATGTAATTTTGATCGAATAGTTATGATTTTAGGTAGAAAATAGGCTTTTGGTTAGGTAACTCAGATATTTATAGGTTTTCGTCTGATATTTCGGATTTTTGATTCAATTAACTTGGATTTTAGCTAGGTTTTTCGGATAATTTAGATTTTTATGGATATTTTGGATTTTTGGTTCTATTTCGGGTAGTAATAAAAATGAAAAAATCGATCCGAACCCGAAATGACCTGAGCCGAATCCAAACCAAATTTTCAAATAACCGAACGGTTTCTATATGCCTTTAACCGAATAACTCGAAATCTGAATTACTCGAACAGAACGCTTTGGTTGAAACTAAGAAGGTTTCACGAAATGATAACACACGACCATTAATAATTGGTTATTGTTAGGATTTGTAGTTGATAGCTTCCCTTGAACACCATAGGGTTTACTTATTTTTTCTATTAAATCATCTTTACAGGGAATAAAGAGAAAAAAAAGCACTCATTTAATAAATAGACAAATCTTACGAAACTTTACACTTTAACAGATGACATATCCTTTAAAAAAAAAAAAAATCATTATTATTATAAAAAATCATTAAACCGCCACTTAACCCACTCAGTTCAACCGTGAACAAATGATTAAAATTAAGGAAAATTTTTTAAAAAATTCAAAAAACTACTACAATGCTTCGATGTCAGGTCCGCACCCAGGCCCTGATAGTTCCAGCTTAATATTTTTCACATTTGTGCCTAGCGCTGGGCGTTCGGATAAACGGTTCGGTTCGGTTCTCTTCGGTTCCGGTTCTTTCGGTTCTAACAAAAGAAGATCCATTTAGGATCCGAAAGAAATTTGGTTCGGTTCGGTTCCTAACCGGTTCGGCTCGGTTCTAAAAATTAAGAACCATTTCGGAACCGAACCAACAGGTAATTTTGGTTCTTTCGGGTATTTTACTCGAAATACCCAAAAGAACCGAAATACCCGAACCATTTCGGAACCGAACCAACGGGTAATTTTGGTTCTTTCGGGTAATTTTGGTTCTTTCGGGTACTTTCGGTTCCTTTTCCGGTTCTCGGTTCTTACCCGAACCGAACCGAGAACCATGGGTCTCTATAATTAGATCCATTCGGGTAAATCAATCGGATCCAGAACCGAACCAAACTTTTTTTTCGGTTCGGTTCGGTTCTTCGGTTCCGGATATTATACCCAGCCCTATTTGTGCCGGTGGTTTCTGGAGCGCCACCATCCCCTTTCTCTTTTCCTTATAAGACGAGTTACCTTTCACCTTCTTTCCACCTTGCTTTCTAGCACCTTCAGTGGACTTTGAGAGATTCGGGTCTACCGCATCTATCCCATCCTCCTATGCCCCCAACTCTTGATTCTGATCCAAAATCTCTAAAAAAACCAATACCTTCTTGCATTTTCCCATCCTCCAAGCCACCTAATAAGAGGTCATCCGTATCAATGTCTGATAACAACCCTTTTGTATTCCCAGTATTCACACCCACAGTGGGTATCGAACATGATCTTGTCTCAATAGTCCCTTTGCTTTCAAAATAAAGTTCATGTCCTGCTTGCTTCTCCTCCAAACATTGATCCTGATACAAGGGTTTTAGCCAAGAGCTTTCTCCCAATTTTTGGAATCACTTAAGCTTCTAGTATCGTTCGGTACAGTTGTTACAATCTGATCTTGAGGCTTCTTACCCCATGCAACATATGAAGATTGAGAACTCTTCCTTTGACAATGCCGGTGACTTTCACTAATATCTTCCTTATACTGAAACCATCCATCTTTCTCCAATTTCGAGAATTCTAAAGCTCTCTTGGCTGGTGGTTTCCGTTACTTCTCCCATCTACCATCTAACTCATGTCCATGAAACTTATCCTTTTGACCAAAATCACCCCTTCTCTCCACAAGTTCCAACTTCTCATTCCCTCTATTGCCTATCGTTCCATGGTTTTCCTTAGTATCCAATTTCCAAATCCTCGGAAAGTTATTGATCAAAGAATCCATCCTCTGCATACTAGGGTTTAGTAACGCCCAATCAGCGTGAGAAAAAATTGTTGAATTCTTTCAACAATTGAGCCACCTGAAATCTTAGCAGTATTTATCCTCAATAGTGCCCCTTCCCCTTGTTCAACTGTATAATCAAATTACCCATTCAAAATTGGATCTCCATATATCGCAACCTTCCCGAAACACACCAAGTGTCGTTGAACTTTCCATAATCCCTTTCCTCCAGTTTTTGAACCACCGATAATCACTCTTAAGTTTTCATACACAGAAGATTCTCATATCTCAATATTTGTGAAGACTCCCTGTAGCTCCATTCAAAATTCTAGAGAAGGAGATTTGAAATCGCACTAGAGAAAGAGAAGACTCCCTGTAACAGATGACATAAAACAATGCCTTATATCAAATCTCAATAATATAAAACAATTTTTCCCATGAGTCATCACTCACAATCTTCAAATTAACAGATCTAGCTTTGTCTCATCATCTATAATAAAAAGATTACTATTCACTTATGACCATTACTGAGGACTCGTTATTATAAGCTTCATTCTGATAACGATAACGGAAGCGAATGTGTCAACAACTAAAAGTAACTTGAGAGGAAAGAACCTAAAGAGGATTCATGTTCTAAATCTTCAAACAGAAAAAGCCCATTACTCAAAGTCTTCACTCAGCCCATTACTTAAAAACGCTGTAACTGTCTTGTATAGTTGTGTTCAAGTTCATCAAAATCAAAATACCAAACTTCAAGATGCCAACAAAAACTCTCATTTGGATACAAAGCAAGCACCTTTTTATGTACATCTCACCTGAGTGTGTAGATGATTTATCACCAATAGAATTAGAAGAAGTCGTGAAGTTATATTGTTGCTATAAGAAATAACAGTGAAAATAATATATAAGACAATTTTTCCATAGGAATCCTTTATCTGATTAATCAAACACTTCAGCTGAAAAAAATACAGTCATAGGATAAAAGGGAACACGATAGCATATTCTCTTTGTGGGTTTAAGTCAGTCAAACGAATCTAATCAATGTTCTAATCCCACTTACATAGATAAAGCTAAAATCCCCCAAATTTTCCTCTCAAGCCCACAAATCGATAAACTCTAAAACTATGTCTCCTGGCGCTGGCGACCACTGTGCTTGCCGGCGTCCCCGTTTCTTGTACCTTGTATGCCTTTTGTCTCTTTGTTTATGGTCTCTCTGTCCAGCCTTCTATATTCGGTTTATATGGTTTCGTTTCTCCCGTTTCTTTCCAGTGGTGTTATCGTCCGACGGCGCCGTCGCGTCTTATCTGCCTTCGAGCTTCCGTCTTCATCAGTCTCGTCTTGTCGCTCCTCTCTTTTCCGGTGGTAGTGTTTAATTTGGCCAGATCTGGATCTTGGTTAACTCGTGACTCACCAAGTTTGGAAGCTTCGGTTTGGGTCCGTCATAGGCGAATCTGGCCGGTCTTCGTTGCTGCGTCCTCTCCGTTTTCACCGCACCAGATCCATGAAGTATCATATCCATTTGGGAAGAAGCAACACAAGTCAACTAAGAATTTGGAATACTCGAAGTCTCAGCAAGCATTAGATGATTATGGTAATTTCATAAGCGATTTGCCGCCGCTGGTGCTGCACCGACTGCAGAGATCTCTGTTCTGGTAAATTTTCCTTTCTTCATCACGTCAGTGTCCCTGCCATGGCATTTCGGGTTTGTGTGTTTGTTCATGTTGGGTCAGATTTCTTCCCATGTAAAGCGGCAGTTTGCCGCCGCTGGTGCTGCGCCGACCTTTCTCCTTTTGCATGCGGTGTGTTGGTCTGTCGAAGATTCTTTATGGTAAGACTAGATTTTGGGTACATGGTAAATCTTCACCTTGGTTTCAAGAGGAAAACACTTTGGAACGTCTCTGGTCCCCAAATCTCTTTGCCAGCCACTTACCTTTGCCTCGCCAAGCCCTCTCGCCCTCTGCAAGACTCACCGACCTTTGTCATTCTCACTGCTCGACGAAGATTCTCGCTAATCCGGTTGGAGACCAGTCACCAAGTAAATCTCTGCTTTAGCTTAAATATTGAGATGCTTAGGGTAAGATCAGGTTTCCTAAACCATCGGCCACTCCATTACTCCTTTTGTCGAGGGAGTGTATGTCCTGATGTTTCAAACTCTAAAAATTTTAAGGCATTGCCATCAAAATTTGAGAATTGTATGCCTGTCAAAGCGGTAGAATCAAGCTTAGGTTTCCAATGGATTGTGATCAATATAGTTACTTCGCGGCTAGAAGCTTCTGCCATTTCCGGTACGGTATAACTGTAGATCTAAGTAACTTTTTATCACCATTTGTGGATATGTTGTCACCTTCTTATGGATCACCGAGTTCAGAAGGCTCGGATCCTTGGTCTTTGTTACCATTGAAGAAAACTTTCTCTCTTTTGGCAAGAAAATTAGGATTGACCATGATTTTTGCACTAAAGACGTGCTTATCCAAGAGGTTTATCATCCTATCAATATGTTGCTCTTTTAAATGTTTTTCCACTTGCTATGTTTGTATCAAACCCTTTGCGTTTGTGTATACAACTACGCTTATGTTCTTGTAACCGTTTAATTATGGAATGAATACGTTGTGCACAAAAAAAAAAACTAAAAGCCCCCAAATAAACTGATGGATAATTTATGTTCTTGGATACATCGCCGTTTTCCCAATACAGGCGTGATCTAACGTCCTGATATCTATATACGGCGTACATATCAATTTTTCATTATAATATACAAAAAGAAATGTTTGATAATATACAAATGACGAGGGTTCCGAGATATATTGTTGGCATATCAATTAGATACACTATGAACGATGTCATAGATTTAAGTATATGTCGACATCATTCTATACTAGATATATGTCTAACACTTCTTTTTTAGATCAAGTTATATCGACAATCGTATATCTTAGCTCAAAGTACGATTGTTTGGTCTACGAACAACAGAAGGTTCATGAAATATTCTTAAGGTAAACATGTGTTATCTTTTTTAATGAATTGTAGGATCTATTTCTACATGAAAGAATGTAGACCTAATATAAATTTAAGATAACACCACATCTTTATAGAATAAATTTGTTGTTATCAATATATCATAATACATCCCCCTCAAGATGGAGGTGCATAATCACGAACACCGAACTTGAGCACTAACTTATCAAACGCCGGTTTTGGCAGAGGCTTGGTAAGTAAGGTAGCCACTTGTTCCTTATGTTCGGTGTAGTTATGAGCCCATCTTGAACAACATCTCTTACTTGATGGCAGTTGGATTCGATGTGTTTTGTTCGTTCATGAATGACATAGTTCACAGCAATATGAATAGTCGCTTGACTATTGCAATGCAAAGGAATCAGCTGTGAGTGAGAGAGATTGAATGCACCATGTAAAGCTTTGAGCCATTTGAGCTCTTGGAGTGTATTGGCCATTGCCCGATATTTCGCCTCTGCATAAGAACATTAGACCGTTTGTTGTTTCCTGTTCTTCCAAGAGATAGGTGAATCTCCGAGAAAAACGAGGTAGGCTGATAAAGAATGTCGAGTACGAAGACACGCAACCCAGGCTGAATAACAATAAGCTGTAAGTTGTAAAATGCTACGAGACTCAACAATATGCCTTGAGAAGTTGTGCCCTTAAGGTAACGAACAAGACATAATGCAGATTCCCATGAGGAACGAAAGGTGTTTGCATGAACTACGAGAGAATGTGTACAATATAACTCAAGTCTGGACGAGTTATTGTAAGATAAATAAACCTTCCAATCAAGCGACGATAAGCAATGGATCCACACAAGGAGGACCATTAGCTGAGCCTAGTTTGTGACTAAGCTCTACCGGGACAGTCGAGGGTTTGGCTCCTACCAAACGCGATTCAATGATAATATATAATGCATATTTTTTGGGACAACATAATACCATTAGAACCGTGTGATACTTCTATTTTGAAGAAGTATTTGAGCTTGTCGAGGTCCTTCATCTCAAAGAAACGATGAAGATGAGCTTTAAAATTTTGTAGCAGTGAGATTATTCCCAACGATGAGAAAGTCATCAACATAGACCAAAATATGAACAATGATAATATCCTTGATCAACAAGAAAAGAGAGTAGTCATGATAGCATTTAACAAATCTATATTCAATAAAATTGGTAGATAGTTTTGATACACTCAGGTTTTAACCTAAATATTCACTGCAAGTGCACAGCAAACACAGTAGTATATGAGGAATCGAATCCACAGAGACCAAGAAAGCACGACTCTCAGTTTAAAATCGAATTAAGCTAAGAACAAATTAAAATGGTGTTTGCAAGTGAGAAATGAAAATAACGATAATATAAAAACGATTAACGAAAACGCTAGGCAATAGAGAATTCTGCATGTATTCAGGTTAAAAGTCAAGGTTAACATGCATGATTGATTACTGGAAATAATTCCCAACTTGAAAGACAATAATAGACTAATCTTCTCCCGAAGTATTAGATCCTTAATCTCGAATTACTAAAGACAAACTCTCGCCGTATTTAGATAATTCGATCATGCATTTCAATTCAGATTTGATAAGTTCATAAGCTCCTAAGACAATACTTTCGCAAGCAGATGCACTTATTCATCTAGATCAGATCAGACTTCTAAACCAAATCCCTTTGAGTTTATAATTCTATGATCAATGAACTAGTTAGCTACTCTAATTCATGCACTAAGGATAAATCTAGACTGAGAACCTAACAAATTTCAATCCATTATATTAAACCCTAACGATTAACCTGGTTTCCCCTAGGAAAACCCTAAAACCTAACAAAGAGACTACTCAGACATGATTGCAAGAACAGAAATCATAGATTGAGTAAACATTGAAGAATTAAAAATCCAAATTGTATATAAAGACATCAGAGTTCATAAATCCTTTCAAATACAGATCTAGATCTCTTCTCTCTGAAACTTCAACGATAAAACTTGTTCTAAAACTTATTAAAAACTCTCTCCTCTAAAAATAAGCCAAAAAGACTTTTATAGTATGAGAACAAAAGAAAATAAAATCTAAATAATTAAAAACTAATGATAGATCTTGAGGTCAAATGCGTCTTTTAGCTCGTTTTTCCTTCAGTTCGATATAGGGGATCGATCCATCCATCATTGGTGGATCGAGCGATCTCAACTTCCGTAAATCTTCTTGTGCTTTGGATCGATCGATCTATCCTTGTTCGAGACTTGGATTAATCATTCTTCATTTTCACTTGAATTCTTCCAAAAATCGTCCCTTTTTTCTCCATAACGTCCCAAACACCAAATTTCCTAAAAACATGCTAAAAACACAAAGAAAACACTCGGATAACACTGAATAATAGGTATAAATACCCACTAAAAAGGTGTTAAAACCGAGTGATATCAACTCTCCCAGACTTAGATCTTTGCTTGTCCTCAAGTAAAGAAAAAACCATATATGAAGAAGAGGTTTGAAAAGGACCACACATGAACTCTCATAATCTCAGCAACCCAAGTTTAAACATCAAAAACCACAAGACAACAATCCTAAAAAACCACTGCAAATTAACTGTTTACCACCACATAACGAATGACATACTTCCTACTCTAAATCCCTATTCATTCAAACCATCAAATCATTTCAACCAGCGCTCTACATTCAAATTAGTACAAATAGTGCGTTCTTGCCTATGGGGTATCAATCAATGCCTGCTAAATTATCTTTTCTATCAAAGTGCCCATACCTAACAAAGCATCCAAAAACTTATGGTCCTGACCCTTTTCCCCCATTTCTCACTTCTTCCTTTTTTCGAAATTTTCTACGTTTTTTTTCTGAAGGGAGGGAGAGAAAGGATTCGGGTCATATTGAAAGAACTTGTCGGTTTTACAGAGAACTGAAGAGCAAAATACCCAGCTTTCAAAGTATAACCAACACCATAAGCAAGAAAATTAAGATCAAATTTAAGTCATATCCAAATAGAGCTAGCATAAATCATTAACAATCCAAAAGAACGAAACTTTCAAAAGCATAAAAATCAGTCAATGGGGTTCTAATCCTAAGTGCAGCAGTTAATCTAAGTTAGTAGTCAAGTAGAGAATGATATCGAACTTACATTGGGTTAGTAGGCATCATAGATTCTTGTCATTATTCATTCGACTCGACTAGACTCATCTAACAAACGAAAAAAATTAATTTTTTTTTTCCAAAATAACAAAACACCAAAATAACGTTAGTAACTACCATATCTCCTCCCCCAGACTTACTTCACACCGTCCCGGTGTGAAAATAAATCCATAAGAAGGAAAAATGATCAGAAGATAAATGACTCAAAACACCAAAATAAAAATAAAATACATAAGTCCAAAGTAAAAAAGAAAAGATAACCATGAATGATCAGTCTGAAGCCCGCCCCAAATTGCCAGCTCCTCTCTCTCTACGAACCAAAGGATCCTCATCCTCATCACTCCTGTCCGATGTGCTTTGTAGTATGTTAGTCGACTGATCTTTGCTAAGCGCCACATATCCTCTGAACCATGCTATGGGTCTTCTCAGCAGCATCCGTTATCCATCTGATCATCTCGGCATCTGTGAAGTCGGGTTGCCGAGGTAGCAAATCATACTCATTGTAATCCTTAGGTAGAATAGGTGAGTCATCCTCCGGACTAGGATCCCAATGATGTCTCTAAGTGGACCGCCTACTACAAACCAACCCTCGGGAAAGTCGCGACACGTCAGGTACGGGTACAGCCTCGTCAACCAAGCGATGAGCTCCCGGAAGAATGTTCTCCAGGGAAGTGATGCTAGTGAGATCCTACTGCGGCAGCTAGATCTTGCACCTCTGACCTCCCAAGTGCAAAAAAATGTAGGCTCTATCCTTGGTGAACCACCTGGTCGAGAAAAGATAAGACCAATCCATGCAGTTGTTTGTCGTCGCTGGAGTAAACAACCCAAGAGGAATCCTGATGTAATGTAGAACTGGGGTAACTAGGCTACTCATCACCTCAACCCGGGTCGGGTTCCTCAGCGCATGGAGCTTCCGGCTAGCTAGGATCTTAGCGAAAATCCATCCAATGTTGGCATCATGGCGATCCAGATCATGCTCTGCCTCATAAGTTACCATCGTATGATGGCATATGGTGTAATGGAGGAGCTTAAGCTCCTGCAAACTGACTGATGCCGCTTCTGACTTCCCGTAGAAAGTGCAATCCAATACTTTGAGTGCAATGCGGATAGCCGGGTTATGGATACCAATTTGCTTTGCCTCTCGAGACTTATACCACCCATGCACAATAACTTCCCACAAATCAGTGTAGGATTAGAAGTTGGGCAACTCATGTAGGTGGTCTTCCACTCGAAATCCAGAAATAGGACCAAACTCCGCCATCAGAATCCTGAAAAGAACACCATAGCAAAAGAATTGTACCTCAGATTCTGCGATGTGGGCACCGTGGTTCTGAACTGGGGCCGAGGATGCGGAATGAGGCTAAGAACTGCCTTGCAAGATCATGATAGAGAGGGTAGTCTCAGAACGGGAAGGTTCCAAGACCCGGTGGAAGATCTCCACAACATCACCATCTACTCCCAGCGCTGCCAAAGTCTCATGATTGACGAACCGAGTTACCTCAAGCGAGCTCTTGAGCAAAGCGTTGTAAAACATGGAATCAAATTGATCCCATTTCTCGCTGAACTTGTGCTCATTCCAACCCTTGTGACTCTTGAGTTAGGAAACTACCAAATCAAGGCGACAATTGTTGAACCGTGTACTTGTTTTTTGAGGCAATAGAGATTGAGTAAACTTTGAGCGATCGGTTTGCGGTTGAGTCTGCTTAGTGGTTTGGCTCCGAGTGGATCGCCTTGTTTTGATAGTTGCTTGTTGACCTCCTACGTCACTCTCGTTTCTGGAATCATTGGTACCGTATTGGAAGTTACGTGAATCCATCCTGAAAAAAAAAGACTTCGAAGCAGAACGAATGTCTTGTTCAATCCAAAACAAATACGTTAAAGCAATCCTACACAACCATATCATGAAGTATAAAGCAATGATTGAGCAATACTAATTCAATTAGGAAGAATCAAGATACTTCTTCTACCATTGGAACACATTCACTTTCAAAGGTTTCAAACAATCCTAATGAAAATTTTCAAAAGAAATTGTAATAAAAACCAATGGAAATTGAACCGACATATTCTAGCAATCTATATTCAATCCTAGAGCATTCCACATTCTCAATCAAGCCAAGCAACTCAATAGAACCATCCAAATACTACAAAACCCAAAATCCCTTTTAGAAATTCAAACCGAACTTATCAAAATTGAAAAATTCAACATAAATCAACAAAAATGCATGTATCAAACAACCATCAAATACATGTAGTAAGACCATAATCAATCAATTCCAATCTCTAAATCAACCAAATTCCAAAATCCTAAAAATCCCAAAATTTATGGAATTTCAAAGAGGAATAGGGTTTCATACCTTGCTTGACTCGAAAAACTGGTTTGAGATTTGGAAAGAGCTTAAAAAATCGTGTGGATTAGGCTCAAGAAACTCGAAAATCATTTGAGATTTGGTGGAGATTGAGTAATGGAGATTTTGGAGGTTTTGTAAAAGTTTGAAGGTGTTAATGGTGGAATGGGGTTTAAAAATCGTTGGGGGAAGAAAAAGGGGTGAAAAATCGGTTCCATTTGAGTAAAACCAGTTTAATGTCTAAAATTCGATTCTTTTTAAGTGATTTTTGACTTATCTGGTCGACGTATCGATCGATCGGAGCTTGGATCGATCGATCGTAACTTACGTAAAATCCTTATTGACCTGGATTGATCAATCCACATATGGATCGATCGATCTGAACCCTCGACCAGACTTTCCTCTTTTCTGAACTTCTAAAACACTTTGAAATCAAAACTAAAAGTTAAAAATTAGTGAACCTAAAACTAAACTGACTCAAAACTCGAAATGCTAAACTAACGAAAACTCAAAATAGTGGGTTGCCTCCCACTCAGCGCTTGTTTAACGTCGTGAGCCTGACGGTACTTACCTCTAAATGGAGGTTGGATCAACAAGAGATTCCTCCAGAAGATCTGAGGCATCTAGATAAGGCTTAAGCCTTTGCCCATTCACCACAAAGTCATTTCCTTGGCGATTGTTAAGCACAACCGCACCATATGGTTTCACTTCTTTTATCACAAACGGTCCAGACCATCTACACTTCAACTTTCTAGGGATAGTTTCAGTCGAGAATTGTACAACAGTACTTGATCACCTGGTTGAAAATCTCGTGGAATGATTTTCTTGTCATGTGTAGCCTTAGTCCTTTCCTTGTAGATTCTGGAGTTCTCATAAGCTAAGTGACGAATCTCTTCAATTTCATGCAACAGAATGAGACATCTTTGTGCTGCGGTCTTTATGTTAAAGTTCAACAACTTGACAGCCCATGCAGCTTTGTGCTCCAATTTTACAGGTAGGTGACAAGCTTTACCATAGACAAGGTTGGAAGGTGTAGTACCAAAAGGGGTTTTGAATGCAGTTATGTATGCTCATAGAGCATCATCAAGCTTCAAAGACCAGTCTTTCCTAGACCCATTTACCATTTTCTGCAAGATAGCTTTGATTTCCCTGTTAAAAACCTCCACTTGTCTACTTGTCTGAGGGTGATATGGTGATGCAACCTTACGATTTAGGCAATTTTTATGGTTCCTCTTGGAGAACCAGGCTTTCACGCGATGATACGATAGAAACTTTCCGAAAATATTATATTGATCGTATAAACAAGATAATACCAATGTTTCTATCAGACGTTTATCATTTTATACGATCGATAAATACGAGCGCGTCCTTATGACCGTTCCGAAGAATGACGCTTTTAATCGTATAGTTAAGATAACCCTTGGCGTTTCGGCTAACCTTTATCATTTTATACGATTAAATTCATACTAGAAGATATCATGATTCTTTCGCAAGTCATGGGAAGTAATTGTATAGCTAAGATGATCTTGGTATTCAGGATAACCGGAATCGTTTATACGATTACTTCGGGGCTTATGCGAGTTTTATGATTTTTCTTGCAAAACTCCAACGGAAAATCAGAATGATAAGAAACAAAAGATGAGAGGTTCGTGATGAAGTCAGCTCGCCAACTGGCGAGTTGACCATGCGTTTTTTAGCTCGCCAACTGATGAGCTGAACTTGTGAGGTTCAGCTTGCCAGTTGGCCAGCTGAATATGCGTTGTTCAGCTCGCCAACTGGCGATCTGAATTTATGTGGTTCAGCTTGCCAACTGGCTAGCTGAACGTTCGTTGTTCAGTGTATGTACTTTCGCTTGTCCGTAAATGTATCTGTCGAGGTCTTTTGTATTTCTTGGAAATCGATTCCGAGTATGCTTGTCTTGATCCCGACATTGGACGTAAGCAGATTTTCTTGCCTTGTTAAACGTTAAAACCTTAGTGATAGGAAAACCAGGTGGGAAAAAATCGACTAAGAAAAAAAGAGTGTAGAGATAATCGCTTAGCGATTCTATGGTTGTTGCTCGATTCTTCCGAAACATATACCCTACGGTCTTTCGGAAGTATCGCGGCTTTAGTTAGTTTGTTCCGTTGATCGGGATCTGAATTGAAATTGAAACCAATTTTTGACACCAACAACAGCTACTTTAGGAGGTCCTTCAGTTTTGAAATTGAAACCAATTGTCTCTGTTTTAGAGATGTAATGAGTTCGTTCATTAGTTCTTCTCTTATGTGATGAGAATAAACATGAGAGAAAACGGTAAGAGATCTTCTCCGATAATTGTTGATCGAATATTGCTGAAACGAAGAACATATAAACCGAACAGAAGCTAATGAGTTTTATGATCTTCTCTTTCTTTAGTAATTGCAGTAGCTATTGTGCAAGTACATGATTCGTTCATGCGATAATTGTCTAGCTCCTCCCAAAATTTTGTTAGGCTACCAAAATTATTCGAGAATCGATTCTTCGTTTTGTCTACAAGATCCCAACTCATCTTTTATAATATGCTTTCGTACTCCATTACCAATAGAGAATTGATTTTTGAGACTCTCCCATAAAACTGAAACATCGGAAACAAAAGACATAATTGTACGTATTTGAGGATCAGTAGTGGATGTTCTTATCCATCCTATTATCATATAAAAAATTCGCAAGCCATATCGCAGGTTCTGGATATTCTAATGGTTTAGCTATTGATCCATCAATAACATCTTTTTCTGCTCTCAATGAATTTTGTAACTCAATTGTCCATTCTTGATAGTTATCTTTTTTAGTATTACCGAAGAAATTAACGCTCCGGGATTATAGGATGCGTTCAAGGCATACGATGAGAGAGGTGTTATAGCCGATGTTGTTGTCGACGTCTGCACAGGAGTAGTGTCTCCCATTTTTCTACGATTGCAAGAAATGATTTTAGGTTAAAGAGATAATTTCTCTAATACCATGAAATAATCTTAGGTAAAAAATATGTATTATCTTTATTTATTAATAATAGTAGGATATAATTATACATGAAAGAATGTAAATCTAAAATAACACTAAATCTTTATATAGTAGATTTGTTGTTATATATTCTAGTAGTCCAATTTTAGATATATAGATCATAACATTGAACAAAAGTACAAATTCTTCTATTCATTCAACACTTGTCTTTAATTGATATGGCCATAACTTCCTCTAATTAGCAGATAGTCTTCCGTTCATTAACTTTTTGAAAACACGATGGTCAATTGTTTGTTTTGCATCTGTCAAGTATTTCACGCTCACCATTTATATATTATTTTAATTATACTATTAACGAAATTTTCATGTAAGAGAAAATTACGCAATAAATTCGTGGTATGTAGAATAAATAATGTATATTTGATAAGAAAGTGTAAAAGAAAATATCGATTTTATAATTTAAATATAAATTTTAAGATTAAAATAATGAAAAATATACAATATATAAAAAATAATAGTATAAAATTTGAAGAGTAAAAAATATATATATACACTTTTATATTTGTTTAAGACAAAAAATCAATAGATTTATATTAATTTTAAATAATATAATGCAAAATATATTAATAGTATAAAATTTGAAAAATAAGTAAATATATACAGTTTTTATCTTTGTTTAAAACTATATAACTGTAATATATGGTGATATCAATTTGAATGATAGCGAATATTATCATGATTATTATATCATTTTAAATAATTTTGGTAACTGTTTGTTAGTGTATATTAAAAAGGGAAAATTATGGCTAATGCCATAAAATTTAATCAATTATAACACTTACCATAAAATACGTTTTTATAACAAATACCACATTTTCTATCAGAACATTTTACCCTCTTGACCTTCAAAAAGTGTTGTTGCTTTAAAAAATAAAAAATTTAAAATTTTTTAAATCAAAAACGAAAAGTAATTTCTCTCTATCACCACCTTTCCCAACTGACACACACCACCTTTTAATTTAATTTCTTGTAAACCCCAGCACATTTCTCTCTCTCATATACAATTGTTAACGTTCGAAGTTTCTTCTGGTAAGATTCCGGCGACGCTATAAAGATCATGTCTTCTGAATCTTCAAAATGGACCGCACCACGATTGAAGAAGAAACACCCGGGTCGACCCCCTTCGAAGCCTCCGAAGAAGCCAAATTTCATCTCAACAACAAAGCATCAAAGAGAAACCGACAGAAACGCCTCTGTCCAATATTCCAGGAGCAGTTGCGAGCAAATCAGACGCACTTGGTTCAGGCCGAGCACAAGATGCCCAGGGGAAAATATCGTAATATTGAAACAAACGGGCAACTCCAACTGGTGATTCTGCAAAAAAAATCAAATCGGTGAGCAGTCTTCGATAACCGGCGAAGATTCTGTCTACAGGACCCATGTTTCTGCAAGTCGATGAACCAAATTGACACTCAAAAAGAAAAACCTGTCCACAAGGATAACATAAATCTATCAACACTATATCTACAAACAAATTCAAAAAATATACACCATGCTCGTAAAGAATCATCCACTATTGCGCTTAAATCGGATCTAAATATCGTCCACCAATCTCATAAAGAATCGTCCACGAAAGCACAATATTTGCATCCAAATTCTGTCTACCAGCTTCGTAAAGCTTCGTCAACAGACGGACTGGCATCAAATGCACATCTTGTCCATCAGAAAATCTAAAAATCAAGTGGACCAAAAACAAATGAAAATCTTTCCACTTCAGAAGGTGAACCTAGTGGACCTAAAAAGCAATCATCCACAGGAGATGGTGATCCTGTCCACAAAAAGCAAATGTCCACTCAAGAAGGTGATACTGTGGACACCATCAAAATTACATCCTATCTCGTATTCACCATGAACACAAGCCAATTGAACATCACGTTCAAGCGAATCTGTTATAAACGCCACAATGTTAGCTTATACGTTTGTAATTGTACACTTTTAGTTTTGAAACTTTTTTAAAACAGACGTCCATAACATTCTAAGGAACACACTACAATACGTCCACAAACTTTAACAAACTACTATTATCGTCCACTACCTCCAATACTCCTTGAAACTTTTGTGATACTATTTCCACATCTTGTCCACTACTGAT
This sequence comes from Iberis pinnata, assembly GCA_900406425.1. Classification (NCBI taxonomy): domain Eukaryota; kingdom Viridiplantae; phylum Streptophyta; class Magnoliopsida; order Brassicales; family Brassicaceae; genus Iberis; species Iberis pinnata. The sequence continues at coordinate 28,002 of OVBE01001722.1, forward strand.
AGTATTATGTCCACCACCATCGCGAGTTCTTACAATGCTAAAACAACTACTTCAAAGTCTATCAACACTTTCCAAAGCTATAATATGTGTTCTTTGTACTTCAACTCCATCTTTACAAATATGGATCAAACGCATTTTCATAGTACACTCACACGTGGTTGCGCGTCCATCAGCGTGACAAGAAATTGTTTGTCCACCAGTGCAAACTGTAGTTGTTTGTCCATCAGTGAAAGATGCAGTTTTTTGTCCATCAGCCTTATATGCAGTTCTTTGTCCATCATCGAAAGATGCATTTGTTTTTCCATCAGCCTCAGATGCAGTTCTTTGTCCATCAACATCAAACGATGCACCAAATTCGCTATCCCTATACGCATATGCATTAGGATATATATAGATTCAGTCCTTGATTGACTAACATATTTTTCTTGAATCTTTTCAGACTATCATCAATATCCACATAAACAAGTGGCATCCTTGCTTGTGTGAAAACAACGTCCTCGCTCTGATGCCAGTAGCTCAAATGACTTGTCCATGTAGTTTCTCACCACATGCCTCGAATATTTTTGAGACAAATTTTGAGTAATCTTTGTTTTTTAAAGACACTTGGCATACATATTTTTTGCAACTCGGAAGTGTCAAGTCCCCGACTCCAAACACTCACACTGACCAACTATTAGTAGAACGTTACTGTTCATTGATAAGCATCTACATATACATCAAACAATCAACTAAGACAACTTAAAAAAAAAGTCATAATTCTGTTACAAAACTAGTCCACCATTACGCGAAAATATTGTCCATCTAAACCAAACAAATCCACTAAAACAATCTCAACAACAGATTTAAAGAGAAGCAAGATCGGTTCATCTACTTAATCAACTATTTATTAATCGTCAATACCACTCCCTACTCACGCTACACTTTTTCGAAAATTAAATCTTTTATATGGTCCATCGGTACATTTAAAATGGTCCATTCCAACTCAAATGACCACTTACTTGCCTCTCAAGCAAGTCAATCAACACAAATTACTCCAAAAAAACATTAATGTCTTACTTTTTGTAGCATTAGAGGTTTACTACGAAGATTAGCTAGAATCAATGGTGCATTCATTTCCTTTTCATTTAATTAACCTTGGTAAATTAAAAAAAAAACAATCTAATCACCATTAAGTCTAATTAATACTGAAGTAAGTACAAGAGCTCTCCCACCCAAACTCAACGCAAAAAGATAGGGACAAAATCGTCATTTTCACACAAAAAGAATAGTGTTATTATGATATCTAAAACAAAGAGATGTCATTATGGCATTTAGTGTAGGAATCTTTGCCAATATGGCAGAAACAATAAAAATTCCTATTAAAAATTTATGTTGTTATTTCTAGTTGATTTTTTCAGTTTTAAAATTTACACATCTTAACTATGAAAAAAGACTAATGTTTATTCATTCTTAACATTTCATTTTAGGTAATTATATTATATATATAGGTTTTTCAAATCTATAGATAATTATTTTCATAATTTTGTGATCTAATTTAATTATGAATACATAAAAATTATATTATTTTTAGGGGCATTCTCAAAAATATCAGATAAGTGGGTGTGTTTCAAAAATCCCACACTCTTAATTTACTTTTAAAATACCACAATTTTTCCAAAATACCATAAAATTATTTTGTTCCAAAAATACCACAAATTTGAATTAACTTTAAAAATTCAAATTTAAACCCAAAACCACCAAAACCAAACTATGTCCCTTCAAAACTAAACTATTAACTCTATTTAGTAAACTCAAACCCAAAAATTTAAATTCTAAACACTTAAAATTCAATTTTTATATTTTCTGTGTTTTTGGGAAAAAAAATTAGTAATATTTTCGGAATTTTTGGAATCTAACATCTTTTAGCGGTATTTCAAGGAATTCCTCTATTTTATCATGTCTAAAATTTTCAATTTAAAATTATCAACTTCGCTAATAAAATTATTTAAGTGTTTGGAAAAAATCAAATTAGAATATTTATGATATTTTTAATTTTATATGAAGTATTTATTACATTTAAATTTCAATTTAAAATATTTCAGTTATTTCTTATGTTTTTTTAGTTATTCAACTTCACTAAAAAATTGAATAAACCAAAGATGTTTATAAATCATAATTTCGACTATAGTAATTTATCATTATCTTAATGTATTCCATTATTCATAAGATAATTGTAGTTTATTAATCATATATGCCTACAATGTGAGATTTTTTGTATACAATTATATATTTTAACTAACTTGAGTAATATATATATATATATATAACTTTGAAATTTTAAACACAACATAAATAGAAAAATAATTATTGTTACTTTTGCACTATATAGTTATTTATTTGTTTGTTTGTTTTACCAAAATTAAAATAAGAAATAATAAAAATAGAGAAAAAAATAAAAATAAATATGATATAAAAGTGGAGATTTAACTTCCCTAATTCAAAATAAGTGTCATTTAAGATACATTAAAAAAATTCCAAAAAAATATAGTGTTACTATATAAACTTCAAATACTTATCTTTTAATATATTTAAGATTGTTTGAAGGCTATTAATTGTAAAGCGGATATGCAAAATCGATTGGCACAAATACAAAACTGTTTTTTCATGGTCATTGATACTTTATTTTCTTTTAGGTTAGTAGATTTTTCGAACGTTGTTACATAATAAAAAGAAGCTTATTTAGTGAAAAAGGGTTAATATGGCAATGGAAAATATATTTTTTTGTCAACAATATATTATTAAAACTTAACAATAGAGTTTGATACACAAAAAAGCATTACTTCTTCTAGCAAAAATAGCTAAATTATCCGAAATAGAGTTTCTTTTCCTAGGAATATATTCAAAAGATAAAACATCTATCTTTTGGCCTGAATAGGAGATATCCATTAACAAAGAAGTACTAGAGTTTCGCCATATACCCTTGCTTCCAACGAAAGATTGCGGTAGAGTAGCTTTCTGAAGAACATTTAAGAGTTCTTGACAATCGCCATAGACATATACATTTGAGAAACGAAGTCAATACAAATGTAATAAAGCTTCCTGTAAAGTCAATGTTTCAGCTTCAAATGGCGTTGGAACTGGAAACATTGAAAAAGATCCTTGCATCTTAACATTGTTGTTTTGAACAAGGATCCAGCCAATTCCAATATGAGCAGTTGGAGAAATCCATGATGCATCAGTATAGAGAGACAATTATCCACATGTGAAAATGAAGGTTGAGGCCTGGTATGAAGAAGTTGTGCACTAGGAAACTACAAAGTTGAAGTATGGGTATACTCCAATGCATCGAAGATTGCTTTGTTCACAACATCTGGAAGGCCCCATTGTCTAGTTTCATATATCATTGCATTCCTCCATTTCCAAATCTTCCACATGAGGTAAGGGCCAAGCACCGGGACAACTGGTTCCACTTTATTAGCTACAACAGGTAGAAAAATCTTTAGTGGCAAAACATAGACCATATTTTGAAGTATATTCTCAGTTATATTCCCTGCTATAAACCCCTGCAATGGAGCAAGACTCTAAATCTCTCTAGAGACCCTACATTGAAAGAATATATGAGGAATTGATTCTTTCTGTTCACCACATAGCAAGCAAGTTGTATTGATTCGAATTCCTCTTCTTTGTAGTGAAACACTCACTGGTAAGTCATTGTGAACCATTTTCCAGAGAAAATTTTAAGTTTAGGTTGCACGTTCAAACCCCAGATCAGTTTAACTACAGTAAGAAAAGAATCTAGCAATTCTACTTGATTAAATCCAGTCTGAGCAACATAGTACCTTGACTTGACTGTGTACTGCCCATTCTTGGAAAATTTCCACATATGAATATCCTAAGACCTTAACCTTGAAGGCATGAGCTGAGATATTAGCTGTTGATTCGCATGATGAAGTATAGTTTGCAATTTGAAAGGGCATCAGGACGAACCAGGGCTAGTCATTAATTCATTTACAGTGGTTGAAGGGTTACTCACTGTAGTTAACATTGTTGCAACTCTATTATCATCTTGGTCTAGCCACTTATCTTTCCAATTTATTATGTTTGTACCATTTCCTATACTCCAATAAAGACCCTACTGTATAAGACTCAAACCAATAAGTAAACTACGCCAAGCATGGCTGGAATTTGATTTTGGTACAACATCTTGAAGTGGGTGCTTGGGATAGTACTTAGCTTATATAAATTGGGCGAGCAATGTAGTTGGTTCAGTGATCAATCTCCATACATGTTTGGCTACTATAGGTACATTGAAGGTTATTAAGTCCCTAAAACCAACACCACCCTGAGATTTGGCTTTTGTTATCTTGTGTCAGGCTATCCAGTTTATTTTCTTATGCTCCATATTCGCTTGCCACCAAAATTTCTTCATCATATTTTTCATCAACTTTAATAGCCCTTGGGGGAGTATGAAACAATGCATTGCATACGAGGGAATAAAAGTAACCACAACCTTCAATAATGTTTCTTTTCCTGCTAGAAACAAATGTTTAGAGGACCAGTGCTCTACTTTGTGTTTGACTCGTAATAAGTGAGATTTTACAAATCCCCTTACTAATCGTTTGTAGAATAGAAGAGTTTAATAGAATCCATGAGGACTAAATTTGCAACATGATAATAGGATTTTTAGGTCCTACTAGGTATCAATTACCCTTCGTTGTAGTATAGATGGGTTGTCAATCCAATCGGGAATGTACTAAACAATCTGGAATGAGATGGATGCTTCAAAGTCAATCTAGGTATTAAAAGGGGTGGTTTTTGCTAAAAGGTCCTAAGTGAAATGAACATAAAATGCATAAAGATAAAAAGAAGCATAAAAGACTCAAATGTAAAAACAAAATAAAAGCAAAGAGGGTGAAAGATGCAAGCAATGTAAAGCAGTTCATGAGGACAAAAGGTAATTAACTAAGGATCCATCTTGAGCCACCTAAGTACCTAACATACCTCATACAATGAGCTAACCCCTAGACAGTAGCAATATAAGCAACCAGTTCCAATTCCTTGGCAATCAATTTCAAGAAAAGTAGTCAAAGACTTAACTTCCGTCATAGACAGTAACTACTAAGCAGGCGTGAACAACAACTACTATGGTCAATAAGCTTCCCAAACAACTAATGCCTTAGAAGGGGAAAACGAATCTCTGAAATCACCTAGTTCTGGACACCTCCAATAACTCACCTTCTGGTGTCGAAGGGCCTAACGGCAGGCTTTCAGTCCCTTCCGGGTAGAAATACAATCAGCATTACGAGCAGGTGAAACAGAATGGATTTAAGAACAAAAAACTTAGGTACTAAGGTGAACCCAGAACATCAACCCAAGTCTACCCCATCCTCAAGAACTTAGTGGACTACTCACTACTCATGGGAGTAGAAGCAGAGGAAACATAAAGCATAATCTTAAAGCTAAACATGCAGTTCTAAGCTTGAATGGATGAAGAATAAGAAGAACACAAACCCAGAAATGAAGAACAACAATAAAACAGTAAAAAAGAGATGAAGAACAAACTTAAAACAGAAGATTAGAGCTTAAAACGAAAATAGAGATGCACCAACTAAACAACAACCTAAAGCTAAGCAAGAAATCAAAGGAAAAACAGTAGATTAACTTAAAACTTGAAAGAAATCTGGTTGTTACACCAAGAACATGAAGAATAACAAAGGAAAATAAAAACCTAAGACTAAAACCTAAAAAGGAAAGAAACTAAGCTTCTTTGCAAATGGAGGCAAATTAGGGCTTTTATAGTGTTCAGAGAAAAACCCTAATTCTCACTAAAGACAAAAAGCTAATCAATGTCTTGGATCTTGGGCCTTGGTTCAGGTGCAATCCGAATTTGAGTTGGTCGGGTCGGAGCGTGTTTGACTTCGAGTTGGTAAGTGCGTGATCGATCTGAGCTGGGGACGCTTGAACGAGATCGATCCAGCCTGAGATGCGTCTGAGAGTGGGATCAATCCAGGCATTGAGTACATGAGATCGATCCAGACAAGTGTGGGATCGATCCTACCTTGCTTCCTTCTTAGTCTTGCTTCAATTCCATGCACTTCCTTAGCTTCGTCTGAGACTTCACAAAATTTCCTTGAAAGAGATAGAGATATCGATCCAGGCTAAGATGGGATCGATCTAAGGTGTTACTGGGATCAATCTGAGCTGGTGGGATCGATCTCAGATCGATCCAGATGGGATGGTGAGATCAATCTCATATCGATCTAGATAGGGTCGTGAGATCGATCTCAGATCAATCCAAATAAGGCAGTGGGATCGATCCTAGTTTTGGTCCTAAGGTGTCCAATCAATTCCATGCTAAGTGCTATCCCATTCAATGTTAAGTGTTGCTTTTCTGAAATCTCACAAATCCTTTCCGAAAACTCTTGAAAGTCTTGAAAAATCTCCAAAATGCGTGCATATGCAAATTCTAATGCAAAAGTCCTAAAAAT
>OVBE01001723.1:0-34656 GCA_900406425.1 Iberis pinnata
TGCTACTTTGAAATGTTCTCTGCAGTACTAGTTTAGGATTAAATTCTTAACCTATCATTTATCGATGTTGGAGTCCATGTAATTGTGAAACACCATAATTATAGAGTGTAGCTTTATATCAGGTCGTGTCGATACAGATTGTGACAAAATCATAAAGCAAAATTATAAAATTATATTATATTTATTGTATATTATAATAAATTTTGTACTCAATATCATTTTTCAAAAATGATTAAATATGAAAATTATAATTTTACATAAACAATTTCATTAGATATTAATGTTTGCAATATATGATAGTAAACAAATATATTTTATGCCAAGTAGTCATTAAATAGATATATATATATATATATATATATATATATATTATTTCATTATATTTCTATATTTATTTTGAATAATTAATTTATTTAATTAACTTAATTAAATAAATTCATGAAGGTCTTACAATACATGAGACTGGAAGTTTTTAAATGCATCTAAGACTTTAACCTTTGACGGCATAAGAGTTGATCAAGTGTATTTGGATATTCCATCAATAAATGTAACAAAATATTTTAGATTTCCTTTAGATACACATGGAGAAGTCTAAACATCTAAATGTACTATAGGGAAAAAATTTTCATAGATAGTAGAAGACTTAGGAAACACGGATCTATAATGTTTTCCAAGGCTACAAGCCTCACATTCATTATTCTTAAAATTAAAACTTGGTAATATATTTGTTAGATGAATAGTAATATGAAATATTTGAGATTGTGTTTAGCAACAAATATAGTATAATTACTTTTTGTCATTTTTTAAATCTTTGATGAGTTTTTTTTCATATTACTAATGACAATGTTATATCCAACAAAAAATTATTTTTAAAAATTCTTCCCTTTTTATAACTGATATTTACTAATCACATATTATGTTATATTAATTTGAAATTCATATGAAGTAGTAAAATATTACCATGAGGAAATACAAATTTTGTAGTGTTTAAGTCATATAAAACTCAAAGATATCTCACATTGATTATGGTTAATCTTTTTTTTGTTTGAGAACAAGGAGAATCAATCTGATTCGCAACTACAAAAGATAAAAACTTGCAGAATTTAGTGTTCCCATATTTGCCATAAAGAAAGAGAGGTCAACACACAAGAAGTACATAGAAGTAAGAGCAAAACATAGAGGGATAACACAAAGTAGATTGTTTTAAACTCTCTTAAGTGTATTACTCTTGCGGTTTAAAGTTGCTGAGAAAATCTAGAGCTAGTGCAAAGGGTGATAGGAGTTTGCGTGTAACTTTGTAACCTTATATCTCTTTGGTAATAGTGGATTCCAAGAAAAGGACCTTAACGAGATCTAGGTGACCTAGTACTGCTCCCAAACTCATAAACCTATTGTGTATGCTCCTTAGCTTGCTTTGTTTCTTAATGAAAAGCAAAAGAAGAAGATAAAGAATCCAAGGAAAAGGAGGAAGCTTTTGAAAAAAATATATTGAACACAAAAAGCACTATAGTCTTAAGTGTCGTAGACCATCCCGAGGGAAATCATAAAGGAGAAGACAATTGATTTTATGCTTAAAGCTCTAAACATGTTTTATATGTCAACAACTCTAGTTAACAGGATATACCATAAGTAGAAGTTATACATCTTTAAAATATCATAGTGTTGGTCTACATAAGCCAACTTAGATGATTTCCTTAGCCTCATTGTAGATCTTGTGAACGCAAATGTTGTTGTCTAAGATGAAGATCAAGATATTATGCTTTTGATGTCTCTTTCATGACAGTTTGACCAACTAAGAGATGCTTTGAAGTATGGATCATGCAGAACCATATTTTGATTTGATGATGTGGTTGCTGCTATATATGCAAAGGAATTGAGTTTGAGTCAGATAAGAAGACACTCAATGGACATGCATAAGACCTATGTGAAAGAAAAGGCTGAGACTAGAGGAAAAGGTGAACGCAGAGAAAGGAACTCCAAGAGAAACAAACCATGTCCAAATGTAAGCATAAAGGAGGATGTTGGAACTGTGTGTTGATTTTATCTTCAAGTAAAATAAAAAGAAATAAAGATTCATGAGTATATATTGGAGATATCTAAATATAAAAATATGTTTTAGAAGTCGTCTAGAATATATGATTAACCTATTTGTTATGACTTTAGAAATTCATATAGGTTTAGGAAATCATGAATCTATATAAAGAGAATTATCAAGTTATGATAACCTCATAGATTTTGAGACTTAAGTTTTGAGAGAGTTTCTTAAATTAATAGAGAAGAGAGTATTTTACCCCTAATATTTCGATTACCATAATCTCAATAATTAGTAACACAGCTAAAACATCAAGAGACAATGGTAAAAGGCGATGAGAAAGAAGAGAAGTTTAAGCCAGCGATCATGACAAAGACTAGAGAAGGAGGACGATCATCTACCCTCAAGTGTCCGATGCTAACTCGACCAATTCCACAGTTTGGTCGATAAAGATGGAGGTCTTTCTGAAGGTTAATGAAGTGTGGAAAGTAATCGATTAAGGAGTGATCGATGAAACTAAAAACGACCTGGCCATAGCTTTGTTGTTTAGTTCAATTCATGAAGCACTTGTTCTTCAATTTGTAAACATAGAATCAGCATAAGATGTGTGGGAAGCGATATACAAGACATCTAGGAGCTGAAAGAGTCAAAGAGGCAAGACAACAAACTTTGATGTATGATTTTGATCGTCTCAAAATGAAAGATATAGAAAAAATCGATGATTTTCTTGGAAGAATATCAGAGATCTCATCGAAATCAGCTGAATTGGGAGTCGAGATCAATGACTCAAAGATGGTGAAGAAGTTCATGTCAGGACTTAAAAAAATGCATACATATAGTGTTGGGGTAAAAAACGGCCACGATGAAACTAACGCCTCAACTAGTCATTACGATCCGATCAACGGAATATATTTCGACCGAAGTTACCAAAGTTCCGGAAATACATTTCGAAGGAAACACGCAATGGTCATCGGACAATTAGGCGACCACCTCTGTACTCTTTTGTCCTTAGTCGAGAAGGTTTTGTCCCACTGGGTTTTCTTATCACGAAGGTTTTAACGAGGCAAGATGGTTTGTCCACAGTCGACGTTCTCGGAAAGCTAAAAACCGCGATGGATCCAGAACAATAACAAGTAACTCAAGGCTCTCCGATAAACGTTTTAGGCTCCGATCGTTTTTTATATACGAGAACACGTACGCCGAACATGCAATCAGCTTGCTTGCTAGCATCTGAATTCCATGAATTCAGGTCGCCAGTCGGCGAGCTGAATCTCACACATTCAGCTCGTTTAATGGCGTGCTGAATCTCGCACATTCAGCTTGCTAACTGGCGAGATGATTTTGTCTCAATCCTCCCGTCCCCCGCTTTGTATCATTCTGAGGTTTCGTTACAATTCTACGAAAAAACCATAAAACTTATTTTGTCCGTAAAAGTATTGGGTTATCGTGTTAACGGTAGACATCATGATTATGCGGTTATTCTTTGTGGTTCGTGGAAGTATCATGACATATGTTCTTATAAATATCAATCGTATAAAGAGATGACGACTAACTTGTCGCAAAATCCGTATCGCATCATCGTACGAAAGACCGATTCTCTGATAGAAATTGTAAAATCACCTAAACCGCGTGATGGCTCGATGAGGCCTAAAACGAAAAAATAGCCCACTTACGATTTTCCGTGAAATTTTTTCCTAAGGGCGATGACGGTCACAACCTGTTATTAAAACCACAGAGAAATTGAAGAAATTCAGGAAAGGAACGTTTTCGCAAAGGAAAAAGGAAAGTTTCCGCAAAAGAATCAGAGGTCAAAAAAAGAAATCGACAAGCCAGGGAGTATATATAAGAAGGAAGAGGAAGAAGATCTGGGACACTTTCAACTTTCCGCACCAAAATACTTACGACTTAAGATTATTTTTTCGTTATTGCTAGTGAGGCTTCGACTCGATTAGGTTTTACGGTATCCGTTGCTAGATCAAGGATACCTCACCAACGGTTCTTGTGACCGAGGATGTCACCTGTTGTAAAACGTTCATGCATCGATTTGGAATACGACTTCTATTGCTCTCTTTTGTGTTCTTGAATTTATTTTCGTATTCTTTATTCTCATGTTCTGATTTTTCTGCGTTTGACTCACAGAAATCTGGGATATCTAGAAAGTTAAAGTTCTCTATGATTTTCTGCAACTAACAGAAATCAACAGTGCAAATATTGGTTCCCACAGTTTGGCACTAGAATGAGGGGACAAGTGATTTCTTTCACGTCAAACAACAACTTCAGAAGCATCAACACTGACATTTAAAACAACCAACTAGCTCGTGACGGTTTTCCACCGCACTAAAACGTTGAGCAGACTCCGCCCGATGAACGTCACTACAGTTAACTCTAATGCAAACATTGTGCCGTTCAAGGAGATTAAGAAGATGTTCCCGACTCTCAAAAAGAAGTCAGAAGAACAAGAAAAACTGACGAGCTCGCTTGCGAAACAGGTTGAAACCCTGGCTGCGAATATCAGAGCCATCTTCCCACGCAGAACAACCAAGCTCCACGGAAGAAGACTTGATTTTACGACTCTTCTTGATAGGACACAAAACGTGTAAAAGGAGCCGTTGGGGAAAAACCTCGACGAGACGACTCCTGACGCTATGCTCAAAATCGCTAACAACCTTCCACATCTCGACAAGGGAATGAATGACAATGAAGCTGAATGAGTCAATCTGGAGCTCAGTGAATCGTCCAAAGAATTGGACGGAGATGCAGACATACACCCTAGAAGGATTGGAGATCGTTTGACTTGACAGAATTCTTGACTCGATAACCCCATGACCGAAGAAGAGGAAAATATCTTCTGGGTGGAGCAGGAAAAGCAAGCTGACGAACAAGCTCGATTCACCCGTAACAAACATCGACAAGCTCACAAGGAAACTAAAGATGATTCCGACGCAATTGGTGATCTCTGTTGTAATGACCTTTATCTAGGCCTAAAAGTACCCAAGAAAATAAAAGAAGTTGGCCAAGGCTCAATGGAAGGAACCATAGCCTATAAATGGCGTATAAGGCCAAGTAGCAAAGATGAAGGACTTCGAACAAAAATTAATGGTGGATCATCAAGAGATCTTAGAGTATCTATAACCCAAAGAAAGAATGGAAAATAATAAAGAAGATTGTATTTCCCGATAAGGCCAATCGGATGGTGACATAATTCTAGTTCAACTCGAATGTGTTCAAGTAAGGTTGCGGGTAAGCCATAGGCTTGTAGATCATATCCAAGGCCAAGGATCAATCTAATATGGATGAGAAGTCTTCATTTAAGAATATATATCATATTGTGGAATTTGAGACAAAAAGATTAGACTTAAGCACGTCAAGGTCCGAACGGATAGAACGCTCGACTGACCCGATTTGTGACCTCACGAGCTAGCCTTCGGTTAGCAGCTTGGTGACTGAGCTTTTTAGACACACATAGGCGTGTGTAATGAGTGTGTAGAGAAACAACCATCATGTGCAAAGTATGTGCTAGCGTGTGGAAAGCGTAAGCACGTCAAAGGTGCTAAGCACCTAACTTTGTGTTAGAATCTAATTGGACCAAGTGTCTTGGTTTGGAGATACCTACGAGTTTAGAACAACTCAAGGATGAAAAGATTGAGTCAAGAAAGTGCTGTCAACACCACAATAGCTCTCCAAGCCATGGCTACACCTTGTGCTTGCCTAAACCAATGAAATTGCAATTAGTGTCTTTGGAGACAAGTGGCTGTTTTGAAGTGTGTCTCATGTCCAGAATTTTTGTCGACTTTAGAGTGGCTTAAGAAGCTTCTAATACACCTCAAGGAAGTGGTGTCAACATCCCAGGTCGTGATATTGATTCTCTTCCACCTCAATGTCCACATGTTGCCCAATTAGGCCATCTTAGTGTTAATGGAGACAAGTGTTGTTGTGTGAGCCAAGAGTGGCATCAACCTTCCACCTCCAGCTTGATTTGGCATTCCTTAGAACCCTCTTAGTATCCTAAAAGACGTGTGGCATCCTATGGTACAGATTGGTGTCAAGCTTGCTCCACATGTCATTTGGTGGCAACACATTGTTTTATGCAAAGGCATGTGTCCCATGACCAAGCCAATTCGACCCTATAAATACCCAGCCTCCCTTCACATATTTCCCACACCAAAAACACAGAAAATACCACTTTAAAACGTAGGGATGGCCCTTAGGCGCTTGGAGAATAGCCCCGAGAAATTTGAAATCCAATCTTCCGCAACTAGTCGAGGCTAAGGTGAGTCTAGGTTGTGTTTGTGTTTTGCGATTAGCGCCTGCAAAAAAAAGGTGGGACTAGTGATTATTAGTTATAATTTTTCATTTAAGTCTTTAATTACTATTATTTAGAGGTTAGGTTCTCACACTTAGTCGTTCTACGCTTACCGTTATAATGCCCGATTTTCGGTAGAATTATACGGGCATGGTTATTAGGAGTAATGGGTTAGTTGACAATTAAGCTGTTATAATGCTTGATTGGTTACTTGCTTTATTATTTGATTGATTGATTGCTTGATTGGATTAGCATAAGATTGAATTATGCATGATAGAGATGCATGTTAAGTACTAGTTGATTATTGAATATATGGTGTTGATTATTTATTATGCATGTGATAGAGATGCTTGTTAGGTATTGCATTGGTTATTTTTTATGCATGAGTATTTCTTGGTAGATATTGTGATAGTGTTGCATACTAGAGATAGTAGTGCATGGTAGACGTGGTGTGGATAATTATTTATGCATGTACATTGGTGTATTGATGTTATTAATTATTAATCACGCTAATAATATAATACGGGTCGGGTGTAAGAGTGTTATGCCCTCAGATCCAGTTAGTGATGTTGCGAGAGAATGCACATGTAACTGGTTGAATGGCATAAGTTACTTACACGCCGAGATTCGGTTAGTGGAATGTAATGTTTTTACATTTCATAACCGATAATGGCAGTTGATGTCTGATCTGCAATTGCTCGGGACAGTTAGCTACCATCCGAGTCCTGTATGACGATGCAGTGATTGGTGCCATGGAGAAGATGGTTGGAGCCTGATAGGGTTGTACCTGCTCTTCCTGTGTGGCAGAGATGTGGTTGGGTACATCACCTTGGGTGTAGATCAGAATCAACATATTTCCTAATTATAAGTGGAACCTTAAAATAGTGTATATGAATCAAGGCAACCCTGGTGATGGAGGAAGGGCCACACGGTGAAAGTAGAAGGACCATGGAATTGGGTTGGACATGGTTAATAGCCATGGTTACTTCTTAGAACATGGTGGTGGTTTAAGGGCCATGGTTCTAAAGGTCAGAGATGAATGAGTGAGTGTGTGTGAATGTGTGGTCGGTCATTGTAATCCCTTTAGGCATGACGATGCAGTCTATTGGACCTTAAGAGAGTTTGTATGACTCGGGTTATAGATGAGGTGGATGACCAATTGAGGGTGTTGACTGATGAGGGTGGTGGTGAGGAGAATGATGTGAGGAAAGTGGTAGTGTGAAAAGATGATGTGAAGAGAATGGTTGTGGTATCACGTTTATTTTATGTTAGCATGCATTGCATTTTCTTGTTGTGTGTTGGATGTTATTTTGGGTTTGGGTTGGGATTTATTATTCATGGTAGGGGAACCTCGACTCACTGAGCAAATTAGTTGCTCACTAGACCTTTCTGTTTTGCAGGTAACCAGTAGAGGGAAACCACATAAGGGAAAGGAGCTTAGGTTGCTGGTATAGTTTTCATGTCTTTTGTAAAATAAGTATGTCATTTATTCGAAACCATGTTGAGCATTAGGCTCCGAGCTAGAAAAATGTATTTGTTTGTAACTTTTGAAATTTAATAAAGAATCGTTTTCCGAATATCCGGGTCTCAACTGATATTAGCCTAGGCCACACAACGCACGATCCTGGAACGAGTTGGAAAGCCACGGGCCAAGATTGAGCGGAACGATGTTCGCGGCTGGACAACCAAGGTGAACGGACTCCTTCCATAATCCTAACTGACCGGCTATGAGCATCAAAGTAGCGCTTCTAGGCTGTCTAGGGACGTTCCTTAGTCCTAGGCCGGTTCGGGGGTGTTACACCTGTAATCCAACAAAGGTGTCTGCAAAGGATGCTCATTCCAAACTAAACTCAAAAAAGAAGAACCATCATAACGACCAGTACGTCTATCATGAAGGAGAAGACCTTCGAAGAGCACATACCCTATGCTATAAATCAGTCTTCCAAAAGAGCAAAAACGTCAGGCAACACTTGGACCCAAAACTCCTCTTACAACGAGAATTTGTTTTGTGAATTCCACCAAACGATGAGGCATTCCGCAGCGAATTGCAAAGTCCTTGGAGTGAGATTGACGGCAAAAATACTCACAAGATAGATGTTAGATATTTCCAGCGTAAACGATATCCTTAGAGAGGCAAATCATCCACCGAGACCAGAATAGGCACCGATGGGAGAGAACGCACCCAAAGGTCCCCGAATGGAAGGGAAGCGCACAAGAGAGCCTGAGGATAAATCATGCGAAGTCAATTGCCGCAGAGTAAACATGATAATCGGAGGATCGCAGTACTGTCAAGACAGTGTCTCCGCAATCAAAGCTTATCATCGCCAGGACGAATCGAGCACCAACTGGCCCGATCATCTTCTTTTTACATCTTCTGATTTGCCGAAAAAACGCAATTACCTTCCAGGAAATCAAAACTGTCAGAATTGACATCCCTCACAGCGATCCTCTTGTAATGGATCTCATCCTAAGAGATATCGTGGTCGCACGGATCCTCGTTGACACAGGAAGCACCGTAAACGTGATTTTCCACGATACGCTAAACAGGATGGGCATCAAGCTTTCTGAAATCACACCCACGCCAAAACCACTCATCGGATTCTCCGGCGTGACGACCATGACACTCAGATCAATTCAACTTCCCGTCATGGCAAAGGAAGTCACCAAAATCTTTGATTTTGTGGTAGTCGATCATCCTGCCATTTACAACGCGATCGTCAGAACACCTAGGATAAATGCCATGAAGCCAGTTCTGACAACATACCACTTGGGCATCAAATTCCCGATGCCCCATGTAATATCCGCAATATGGGGTTGTCAAAAACAATCAAGACTCTGCTTCTTATCCAAACATAAACTAAGACGGGTCACAATGATACCAGCGATTGGACCCAAACGAACAAATACAACTCAAGCGTTGGCGGAAAATATTTCGCAAAAACCTGACAGCGCATCAGAAAAACACGAACCAGATTCGTCAACTCCAGAAACGGCTCAACTTAAAGAAGGCGACCATGCCTCCGAACTCAGCATCCCGGAAAAAATAGGGCAAACAACGCCAAAAAAGTCATCGACCTAACCGTAGCCGTCGCAGCTAAAACGGATGATGCAGCATCGCCAAGCGAGTAATCTAACTCACGAAAAAATTGAACTATGAGACAGCTTGATCCCCAAAAGGGTACGTAGGAAAAATTATCGGTAGGTTAGTGCAGTTGTCCCCCTCTCCGAAAAAGGGGGGGGGGGAAGTGGGTACGAATACGTTTACTCGTACTCTTCCATATTTTCAAATATCCACATTCATGTACTCTATATTTTTGAAACTTTTACATAATAATAAAATGGCATTCCACCTTAACAATTTTTTCGCATCTTCCTGTTAACTTCACATATTCGGTTACACACGAAAAACTTTTGAATCATACGCAAAATCCTAACAAAAATTGTAACTCCTCTTGAACATAGGCTACAAACATAAAACCTGCAAACAAAATAAAATTTTTGGGAAAAACGAGATGTCGCGAATTTCCGGAAACAAACTTCCTAATTCGTACTGAGATAGTCTACGCAGACTCCAAAACCAAAACGAGCGAACATCCGCTCCTATATCGAACCCGTCGGTTGGCCCCAAATGGAAAAAATAGTCACCTAACCTTTTGTAAGATCGGTTCTCACACATCCGACACAAGGATATAGAGCGCTACAAAAACCAAAATTTTGGTCAGCACATTTGAATGACTTAGAAATTGTCTTCGGAGAGATGCTCGATTCGGGATCGATGCGAATCTATCGCAGGTTCCAATGTTGAAATGGAGTCAGGTTGAAATCGCAAAAAGGAAAGTAAGCCAGAATAGTCACCGCACCCCTTAAAACTGTGAGTAAGCCTAGGTCTTGCCCTAAACCCAACACACTGGTCGCTAACATCTCTAGACATAGTATCGAAGACCCATACAAGATCCCTAAACTTTTCTCGTTTCTTGCACATGTGAATCCACATAACTCAAGGATATGATTCTCCAAGAAAAATCGCACCCGTAACGAATAAAACTAAATACAGTTACAAATCGAAAACATAGTGCGAACTGACTACTCCAATTTTGTTTTCAACAAATTACATATAAACACCCGCAAAGCGACAAGTTTTTAATAGGCCACATACGGCCAAAACGGCCACACTCGGCCAAAATTACACATCGCCTCAACACTAATTGGGGTCATAGTGATCGGTACACGATGCACCAAACCATCCTCGATCCTGATCCACTGCCTATTTGTCGCCATGCGCCAAGATCCCGACATCCTCTTATTGGGAGAAACATGTATCGAAGCCCAGCATTCCCGAACTTTTGAGTCAATCAGAGGAATCAAGGACCTCACGTTCTTGTACTTTTCAAAGTACCCAGACGTTTTCTTCCATTCGACATCATACTAGATGCCAGGCTTCTTGGACTAGTATAAAATTCCTTCCAAACCATGGAATTTGCGCCAATCTTTAATGGTTCGGTGCGTCTGCTCCAACCTTTCGAAGCAGGCCTCAAAGCACATCAACTGATCTACCCACACTGATAAAATCCCCTGCTTGCTACGCCTAACTGCGCGGCAAACCTCAAAAGCTTGCTTCCGCACGAGCGCCTCCATCTCCATCTTTAGACGAGAGTTGTCCTCCTCGAGCTTATCGGCCTTGTACCGGGCTGCACGCGCCTCCTAATCCTTCAACTGGAGAGCCTCCTACATTATATGGATGGCCTGTCAGAATACCATTAAAAAGTTAATAATTACACCCTTAAAAATAGAATCATATAAACAAGTGCTAACCCCTATGCATCAGCGCGAAGCCTCGGCCCACAGTTTTAACCTCACGGGTCTCTCCGAGGCGGGAGGCTGAAGCGGGGAAGCATCTAGAAAATCAAAGAAACCAGGTTCGAACGAGGGAAGCGGGACCTGATCCAAAATGTTGAAGTCGTTTAGGAACACTCCAAGGGACGATTCTTCCCTGACATGAATCGAACCACCAACAACGTCCTCATTTCACGGGGATCTTTCCCTATTCCTCGTTGAAGGCAGCTTGGACGTAACAAAATTCTCCATCGCTGGCTCTTCCTCTTCAATAATGATTACATGACAAGTGCAAGCGCTATGGTAGGCAACAACGTTTCGTACCCGCTGCAGTGAGAAATGCCCCCAGTGAACCGGGCCACCTCGGAGGAGAGTCCTAACAACGACAAAATCTTCCGGAAACGTGGGAACATGATCAGGAACTACAGGACAAAGAAAAGATGGGTGTTAAACATCGGCCAAAGGAAACAAAATTTCAAGTACCTAGTCACGATACCATATCGACCCCATCTCTGCTTGAAAAGGGGTCTATATCCCTCCTCGATGGAGGCGCCGCTTATTTGAACGAAGAAATAACACTATTTCCAATGCGGCTACTTGTTTTGGAACGATTGGATAATCCCCATGTTGGTCCGAGGCACCAAGTAGTACATGAGCATCTTACACATTTCTTCGCATGAATAAGCACGGTTAGGTACTCGGTGCCCAGAACCATCCCTCGCTCGTAGCTCAAGACTAAGGTACCGATCAAATGATGAAGTCCAAGAGGCCAAATCTGGCTGATCGATAGGCTGTATTGACACAAGAAGTCGACTATGGCCCCCGCAATAAGAAACCATAGTCGGCAGAACAACAAGTAAGCCTCGTAACAGGTAAACCAACCGGGGGCGGAGAGTTAGCTCCCTCACCATACTCGGGAAGAAAAAACTGCACATCACCCGGCACCTTGCAGAATCCCTGGATGGTATTTAAGAAGGACATCTTGCAGTCGCTCGGACCTCATCGGTAAATTTAGGCCTTTCCGGACATCACGGTTCCGGAGGTGGAACATCTGCACTACATGTCTCTCGTAAGTATTTTTTGACTTCTGCCGACTCGATCGAATACCTCAAAAATCTAATCAACGGCACGACACCTCCATCATGCGTTTGAAGGCTTTCTGGGTCGAAAATTGACAATAATGCATTTTCTGCAATATCCTTCTCTGAACTCGCAATAAGGTAAATAAGATAACAAAAATATTGAGAGGATGTTCTTGTTTAGCTATGAGAATTTCTTGGAAAGTGGATAAGTGAAAAATCTAAAAGAGGTAACTTCTCCATTTTATAAGGAACTTTTTTTACTATTAATCTCCGGACTTTTTGAGCCGTTAATTCCACCTACTTATCGAACTTAACGCCTCACGAGAACATTCCAAATGTTCTCGCAGGCTGGGGGCTAACTGTTGGGGTCAAAAATGGTCACGACGAAACTAATGCCTCAACCAGTCATTATGATCCCGATCAACAGAATAAGTTCGACCAAAGTTACCAAACTTCCGAAAATACATTTTGGAGGAAACATGCAATGGTCATCGGACAATTAGGCGACCACATATGTACTCTTTTGTCCTTAGTCGAGAAGGTTTTGTCCCACCGGATTTTCCTATCACTAAGGTTTTAACAAGGCAAGATGGTTCGTTCATGGCCAACATTCGTTGAAAGCTAAAACCGCGACATATCCGGAACAACAACAAGAAAATCAAGGCTCTGCGATAAAACTTATTCTTTTCGTGAAAGTATCGGGGTTATCGTGTGAACGGTAGACATCACGATTATGCGGTTATTATTTATGGTTCGCGGAAGTATCATGACATCGGTTCGTATAAATATAAATCATATAAAGCGATGACGACTAACTTGTCTCAAAATCCGTATCGCATCATCCTACGAAAGACTGATTCTCCGACAGGAATCGTAAAATCGCCTAAACCGCATGACGGCTTGATGAGGCCTAAAAGAAAAAAACATCCCACTTACGATTATAGGTTAGAATTTGGCCCAAGTGAGATGACGGTCACATCTTGTTCCGCAAGCCACAGAGAAATGGAAGAAATTAATAAAAGGAACGTTTCCGCTAAAGAAAAGGAAAGTTTCCGCAAAAGAATTGGAGGTTGAAAAGGAAAACATAAAAGACAAGGATTCTATATAAGAAGGATGAGGACGAAGAGCTGGGACACGTTCAACTTTCCGCACCAAAATACTTAAGGCTTTAGATTATGTTTTTGTTATTGCTAGTGAACTTCGACTCAGTTAGGTTTTACGGTCTCTGTTGCTAGATCTACGATAACTCACCAACGGTTCTTGTGACCGAGGTTGTCACCTGTTATAAAAAATTTACGCATAAATTCGAAATAAGACTTCTATTTCTCTCTTTTGTGTTCTTGAATTTAGTTTTGTATTCTTTATTCTCGTGTTCTGATTTTTCCGCGTTTGACTCATAGAAATTTGGGATCTATGGAATGTTATAGTTCTCTCTGTTTTTCCGTAACTAACAGAAATCGCCAGTGCAAATTTTGGTTCACACATATAGTAGCAGCTCTTGAATAAGTCCTAGATCTAAAAAGATCTTTGAAGACATCATTGGTCGTATAATAGCTTATGAGGAGAGAATTGTGGTCGAAGAACAACAACATGAGGAACTAACCAAGCTATTTGATGTGATCATGGAAATCTCTGAAGAGGAAGAACCAGAGATAGTTGGAAGGATGACATGTTCACGAGCTAAGGAGCTGGCGAAGGAAGCTCATGCACTCATCACCTGTGCATATATCAATCAAAAGGAGGTTAAAGCTGACATATTCAACATTTAATCCTTTAAGATTGAAGAACCCGGTAACAATCACTAGGTAATCTAGGTGATGATCTTGTACTCTTTCCCTTGGTAGGGATTTTGGTAGGTAGGAGGTTCTTTGCCAAGGTTTTGAACGAGACAAGGTCATTGCTATGTCGGGTTGTCTATGTGATGTTACTAAGGGATTTATGTGGAAGTAACAATGACTTATGCACTAGAGTTATTGGCGCACCAAGAATGTTTTGTTCATGAGATCAAAGTTTCTCAAATCACTTGTTCATTGATCAAGTTGTCTCTCTTACAATCCCTTGAGATTACAAGAGTGAATTCAAACCATGAAGAGTGTAATCCATCCACTTTTGAGTCGAAAACCGCCTTCATCCCTTCCATCATTCACGGTTTCATCTCCATCTGTTTCTGTCATCTCCAGTGTCGAGTCTAACAACATCGATTCAAGCATTCATCCTATCATAATCTCATTCACATCTGTGCACTCCAACCACCTTGCATCATCACTCAATCATTCTTCATCATTCGGTTCATATCACTGAAAAGAAACCATCCTTTACTTTAGAGTAGATCAAGTGGGATCACATCATGTGGTATCAGAGCCAACTATGAACCAAAGGCAAAGCAATCCTTTCTAAACCCTAACCCTCATCTCTTTTCTGATTTTTAATGGAATTTTTGGTCCTAGCTGTTTTGGTTGTGTCTTAGGTCTTAGTTTAGTGAGGCTTTGCTGCTGCTTGAGTCTTGTAGTCGCTAGTCTTTAGGTTTTAGGTTTTGTGTTGTATCGTTTATTTTGCCCTTCTCTCTTATTCAATTTCTTTTGCTAAGTTTGTTGCTGTTTTTTTATTCATCACTTTCCCTTGTGTTTGTTCGTTTCCTAGGGTTTAATTAGATAGGGTTTGTTTGTTCGATCATTGTTAATTGTGTTAGTCACATAATTTTTTTGCTTTCTTTATCGTTGTTACATGGTGTCGATCTAGTTAGGCATAATTAGATATGTTTTTATTGCATAACTTGTGTTTTGTTTTATTGGCTTCATTGCCTTACGTGCTGGTTTTGTTAATTTATTGTTTCATGTCTAAAAGTCTGAAAAGAATTTTGTGTGATTAAAACGAGACAAGTATATTTTAGATTGTGTGTTATATCTTTTCAAGTTTGAATGGAGCTATCTCCCAAAACCAAGGAAGCTATGACTCGCATTATGGCACAACAATCGCTGAAGCTAATCAAGCACTCACCGCCAACTTGTCTCAACAACTTCAAAAGAAAGTAGAGGTGTAATAGTCAGACTGACAAGAAGCTGAAGTTAAAAGTTCGAGAGTCTCTTTCAAGTGATATCGAAGAATCTATTACTCCTGCACAATCAGAAGCTATGCGCTTAGCTAAAGGAAAAGGTCCAATGGGTACTTCATCCACGAGAGAGCATAAGCGCCATTATTCACTAAAGGATCAGGCTGAAATGCTATTGGGAGGAAGGAACACCATCTTTAACCGAAACAAAGCTCCTCAAGGCTCTAAACAAAGAGGACATCGGACTCAAAAATCAGAAACTCATCAAGCTAGATCAAGAGATACTGTGGAAGGGAATCATATAATTCATATACATTCCCACACTAATGAAGAAGAAGATCAATACATCTCTGATAGTAGTAGAAGAACCATGAGAAGGGAAATAGGCAGAGACAATGACAAAGACTATGATCCCATTTGTCAACAACTTAATCATTTCAAGATCCAGTTTCCGTATTTCCATGGAACCAACAATCCTAAAGCTTACTTAGATTGTGAGAGGAAGATGGAGTCCAATTTTCTGGTTCGAGGAACTTATGAGCTCAACAAAGTGAAGATTTATGTTTTGGAATTCAATGGGTATGCTTTGCTTTGGTGGGAACAAATCGGACTCACTAGACAACATGTCAGAGAATTTCCCATCACTACTTGGGGTCAGCTCACTTTTCAGACGAGAAGAAAGTTTGTTCCAACACATTATTAACGGGAGATACTCAACAAGCTTAGGCGCCTCAATCAAAGCACCAAGACTGTTAGAGACTACTATTAAGAGCTGGAAACTTTTATAATCCGAGCTGATTTGAGAGAATGAAAAGAGATGACTGTGCCACAGTTTCTTGGAGAACTTAACCGAGAAATTCAAGAAAAAGTTGAGCTTCAAAATTATGAAGATGTGCTAGAGATGGTGCATAAGGCAGAACTGATTGAGTCACAAGTCAAGAGGCGTTTTACCAAGCAACCGTGAACACAAAAGACCGCGGTACTTAATGATAGTATTTGTTTTTCTGGGAAGCCATTTCGATTAGCGCAGTGCTTTTTTTGGGTTACCTTCAATTCCTCGGCACGTGACGAGATATCCGAGGAACTCCCCCGATGCGACGAGAAATCTGCATTTTGCTGGGTTGAGTTTCATGTTGTGTTGGTTTAGTTTTTCGAAGCATCTCTGTAGATCATCGATGTGGTAACGTTCTTCAAGGGATTTTACGAGCATGTCGTCGATGTATACCTCCATAACATTTCTGAGCTCTTCGGGCCGAAGGGCATTACTTTTTAGTAATAAGTACTGCAGTAGGTGATTCAAGCGACTTTTTCATGGTCGCCGGGATTCATCATGATTTGATTGTAGCTTGAGAAGGCGTCCATGAACAATAACAATTTGTACCCTGTCATAGCTTCTACCAGGCGGTTAATATGCGGTACTGGGAAACTATCGTTCGGGCATGCTTTATTGAGATTGGTAAAATAGATGCAAACCCGCCACTTTCTGTTATTCTTCTTAACCACCACTGGATTAGCGAGCCAGTCAGGGTACCTGACTTCCATTATTGACCCGACTTTGAGGAGTTCTTCAATCTCATTGTTAAGCGTGCTGGCGCGCTCAGGACCCAATCTCTACTTTTTTGTTAAATAGGTTTAAAGGTTGGGTCGACGTTCCATTCGTGATAAGTCACGTTGATGTCGATCCCTGGCATGTCCTCTACGGTCCATGCGAACGTATGGAGGTTCTTTTTCAAGCAAGCAATGAGTTGTATTTTCATAGGATCGTAGAGGTTAATGCTGATTTCAACGCAATGCTTGGGAAATATTTCTTCTAAGCCTACAGAGATGACGAGTTAACAGGTTGGTTCACGCTTTGTTTCCAAGGTTTCAACCTTCTGCAATTACCAGAAGATCTCTGTTTGGTCCTGCTCTGTGGTATTTTCAATTGAGCCTTTTTTCTTTTGTTCTCGGCGATAGTTTTTGCCGTTACGTTTTTCCGTTTTTGTTCAGAGGCAAGGCATACTTATGATATCCTCTGATTTTCTTGGACTGATTCGATTCCGAGAGGACATCCTGTAGTTGCTCTGACCTCCCGAGTCATTGGTAAATTTAGGCCTTTCGGGACACACGGTTCCGGAGGCGGAACGTTCGCACCACATGTCTCTCGTAAGTATTTTTCAACTTCTGCCAAATCGATCGAATACCTCATAAATCTAATCAACATTGCGATGCCTCCATCCTGCATTCGAAGGCTTTTCAGTTCGAGAAATCGACGGTAATGCATTTTCTGCAATTCCCATCTCCGAACTCGCAATAAGGTAAACAAGATGACAAAAAGATTGAGAGGATAAAAGTTATTGTTTACCTATGAGAATTGCTTGGAAAGTGGATAAGCAAAAAATCTAAAGAGGTAACTTCTCCATTTTATAAGAAATTTTTTTACTATTCATCTCCGGACTTTTTGAGCCATTAATTTTGCCTACTTCTAGAACTTAACGCCTCACGAGAACACTCCAGATGTTCTCGCATGCTGGGGGCTAACTTTTGGGGTCAAAAACGGTCACGAAGAAACTAACGCCTCAACCAGTCATTACGATCTTGATCAACGGAATATGTTTCGACAAACGTTACCACACTTTCGGAAATACATTCCGGAGGAAACACACAATGGTTTTCAGACAATTAAGTGACCACCTCTGTACTTTTCTTTCCTTATTCGAGAAGGTTTTGTCCCACCGAGTTTTACTATCACTAAGGTTTTAACGAGGAAATATGGTTCACCCACATCCAACATTCGCAGAAAGCTAAAAACCGTGACATATCCGAAACAACAACAAGAAAGTCAAGGCTCTCCGATAAACGTCTTAGGCTCTGATCGTTGTTTACATATGAGAACACGTATGCCGAACATGCAATCATCTCGCTTTCTAGCAAGCTGAATCTTGCACATTTAGCTTGCCAACTGACGAGCTGATTTCGTCTCAAACTTCACGTCCCTCATTTCATATTATTCAGAGGTTCTGTTAGAATTCTGCAACTAAAACTGTAAAACTTATTCTTTCCGTGAAAGTAGTGGGGTTATCGTGTGAACGGTAGACATCATGATTATGCGGTTATTATTTATGGTTCGCAGAAGTATCATGACATTTGTTTATATAAATATCAATTTTATAAAACGATGACGACTTTGTCGCAAAATCCGTATCGTATCATCGTACGAAAGACCGATTCTCCAATCAGAATTGTAAAATCTCCTAAACTGCATGACGGCTCGATGAGGCCTAAAACGTGAGAAACGGCCCACTTATGATAATAGGTGAGAATTCAGCCCAAGTGCAATGACGGTCACAACCTGTTCAAAAAACCATTATCGTTTTATACGTTTAATTTCATACAAGAAGATTACATGATTCTTTCCCAAGTCGTAGGAAATAATAGTATAGCTAAGGTAACATCAGTGTTCAGGATAACCGAAACTGTTTATATGACTAATTCGGGACTTATGCAAGTTTTATGGTTTTTATTGCAGAATTCAAATGGAAACTCAGAATGATACGAAACGGGAGATGGGAGGTTCGTGATGAAGTCAGCTTGCCAGTTGGCGAGCTGAACTTGTGTGGTTCAGCTTGCCAACTAGCAAGCTGAACTTGTGTGGTTCAGCTCACAAACTAGCGAGCTGAACGTCCGTTGTTTAGGGTATGTATTTTTGTTTGTATGTAAACATATATGTCGGGGTCTTTCATATTTCTCGGACATTAATTTTGAGTATGCTTGTCTCAATCCCGATATTGGACGTAAGCAGAATATCTTGCCTCATTGAAACCTTAGTGATAGGAAAACACGGTGGGACAAAACCTTCTCCACTATGGACAAAAGAGTGCAGAGACAATCGCTTAGCTATTCAATGATTATTGTTTGATTATTTCGAAGTACATTCATTATGGTCTTTCGGAAGTATCGAGACCTTGCTTAGTATGTTTTGTTGATTGGAACTGGTGAGACATCAATTTCATCTTCACTGTTTTCGACCCAAACAGTTAGCCCCCCAGCTCAGAAGAATCATTGAAATGTTCTTGTGAGGTATTATTTTTTTTCGTCAACTTAAATTATATTAGATTGGAGAAAATACAAACCCATAAAGGGTAGATGGAGTCCCACCAAGGGGAAGATACAAGCCCATACTGGGCAAATTCTCTCACAAAGAGAGGAAATAACTACTCTGAAACAGAGTTTAGAAGAAAGTACTAAAGGACCACATAACCTAGAAAGAGGAATCTTTCTAGACCAACACATACAACCCATAATATCCCAATTAACCGGTCTATAACCGTTGCAGGAATTTAGCACCGGATACATACCCTTACAAGTAAGTATCTCCCTATCTAAAAACAACAAGTTGACATTATTAAAAGCCCAATATATACATAACAAAAGAAAAACAACAACTAGACCAAACAAAAGCTGGGCCTGAAACAAAAGTGAGTTGGGCTTCCAAAAAACTTGTAGAAAACCCAAGTCAATGGATCTCCAAAAATTCTTTAAAAATCCCAAATTTAAGCCCATTTGAGGAAAAGAAACCCTTGAGCCGCCATCAGCAACCATCAGCCGACCAGAACCGGCAAGCCGGAACAACCACCATGTTGCATCACCATCGACGAGCATAGAAGAGCCATGCAACCCCAAGAGAAATTTGCAACAAAGAGCAGGCCACCAAAACTTCCCCGACGATAATCCATATCCACCCCACCATAATGATGTCAGCGTCACCCAGAAACGCAGAATTCAAATCACGCCATGCCGATCTCGACTCCTTGACCAGAAGCCAACTGTCGATTGCAGAAATCTCACCCATCCAGACCTACAAAAGAAAAAACGCATGAAAGACCACGGTCGGACTACAGGGAGCAAATCGGCGAGAGAGAGAGGAGACATGCATAGCAGGAAGGAGTCTCCCGCCATGGAGACAACAACATATCACGGTGGAGCGGAATCGAAGATCGCCTAAGGAGATGAAGCTGAGAAAGAAAGAACAAAAAAGAAAAGAAAAACGGAAAGAGGCCGCTGAGCGCCGGAATTGATGTCGGACGCCAGCAGCAAAGCATGGAGGAGGTAGAAGAGATCAAGCAGCTAGTAGAGAGAGAAGAGAGAGTTTAAGAGAGAGAGAACTATATTTTTAATAGTACAGTTATTCTCTTGTGAGGTATTAAGTTAAGAAATTTTGGCGAGTTAAGCGGAATTGATGGCTCAAAAAGTCCGAAGATAAATAGTAAAGATTTCCTTATTAATTTGAGAAGTTACTTTTTCAAACTTCACTCATCCACTTTTCAAAATTAATTCAAAGGTAGAAATCCTTACCTCTTAATCCTTTGTTGTTATTTCAATTTCATTATGAATTCAAACGTGGGAGTCGCTGCAAACGCGTTGCCGTCAATCTTTAGCTCCGAAAGCTTACAAGTTCAGGATGGGGGCGTTGTGCCGAAAATCAAGTTTCTGAGACACTTGATCGATCCAGAGGAGATAAAGGCGTATTTACCCGAGACATGCGATATGGAGGCTCTATCTCCTGAGTCGTGGTGTGCGTTAAGGCCCAAATTCGGCACAAACACTAATAGCCCAAACAACTGTCGTGAATCCTTCATGACTACCATTCGGGAATTTTGTAGAGTTTCGGACGATGTAGTGTTTCGACTTTGGAGCATGGGAAAAAATCTTTCGCCCTGCTTCGTGGCTGGTTTACTTGCTACAAGGTGCACCTTCTATACTGCCGGTTATGGATTCCCATTTCATGAGTGTTAGTCGAATTTTTGGATCAATATGGTTTATCGATCGGCCAAATTTCACCACGCGGCTTTCAGCACCTCATTGATATTTTAGTCCAGAGCTATGAGCGAGGGATGAAACTGGTTGACAATGATCTAACGGAATTCCTTCGTCCAAGGGGTTCGGGTAAACTGCTCCAGTTATACCACAAAACCATATGGCGGTCATCCAATCGTTCAAATCTCACCTCCATGGTTGTAGCAAGCACTACGATATGTTTCGATATTGGAGTTATCCAGTTACGAGGAACGAGGGTGCTACCTTCGATGTGGGTAGTTCTGCCCAAGTTGGGGGAGGATATGTTTCGATATTGGAGTCTACGATAGATTCGCATCATTCGGGAACCGAGCATCTCTCTGGAAACAATCTTTAAGTCGTTCGGAAGTGCTGACCAAAATGTTGGTTTTTATAGCGCTTTATCCTTGTGTTAGATGTACGAGAACCGATCTTACGAAAGGTTAGGTGACTATTTCGTCCGTCAGGGCCAATCAACGGGTTCGATATAGGAGCGAGTTTTTGCTCGTTTTTTGGTTTTGAAGTCTGTGTAGACTACGTTCCTACGATTTTGGAAGTTTGTTTTCGGAAGTTTGCAACGTCTCGCTTTTTCCGGAAGTTCTTTTTCTGTTTGAAGGTTTTGTGTTTGGAAAGTGTCCGAGAGATTTTCATGCGATTTGTTAAAGGGCATGCTTGTCCTTGTGAATCAGGAAAATGTTAAGTTGAATTTCGTTGGGTGAAGTTTTCGTATGATTTCCGTTTCCGGGTTATACAATGATTTTTGTTATTGCTTAGGCATTTTTTGAGTGGATTCCAATATGTTTGAGGATCGTATGAAGAACTATTTTTACATTTAGAGTGGGTTTAGAGTGCGTTTATTGCGAAACATTTTCAATACTATCGAGTACATGAATGCAGATATGTTGAAATATGGGAGTAGACAAGTATACATATACGTACTCACTCCCCCCTTTTTTCGAGAGTGGGACAGCTGCATTTATCTCGCGAAAAGTTGCCAATGTACCTGTTTTTGGATCAAGCCATCTTGTAGTTCAGTTTTTTGTCTTGAGTTTGATTACTCGCTTGGTGATGTTGTGTCGTCCATTTTGACCACGGTTTTGTGGGATGTTGGGCTTGGAGGCATCTGTTGGGTCGACGGATTTTTCGGGCATTAGCTGCACTATTTTGTGGGATGTTGGGCTTGGAGGCGTGATCGCCTTCTTCAGGTCAAGCCGCTTCTCGGGTTTGGGAACCTGGTTTGTCTTTTTTGAAGCGTTTTCACGTTTTTCCATAGCATTTTTTGTTAGCGTTTGAGTTTTCTTCATTCATTACGACCCATCTTAGTTTATGCTCGATTAAGAAGCAGAGTCTTGCATGTTTTTGCATCCCCAGATTGCGGATAATCCGTGGGGTGTCGATAATTTGATCCCTAAGTGGTAAGTCGATTGAACCACCTTCATGGAGTTTATCCAAGGCATTTTGACGATCACGTTATAGATGGTAGGGTGGTTGACTACCGTTAAGTCGACAATTTTGGTGACTTCTTTAGCCATGAAGAGAAGTTGGATTTATATGAGAGTCATGGTTGTCGTGCCAGAAAAACCAGTGAGTGATTTTGGCGTGCGTGTGACTTTGGAAAATTTGATTCCCATTCTCATTAGCGTAACACGGAAGATCATGTTTACTATACTTCCTGTGTCGACGAGGACTCTTACGACCTTGAGGTCTCTTATGACGAGATCGATTACAAGAGGGTCGCTATGAGGGGTGTCGATTCCGATAGTTTTCCTTTCCTTGAAAGTAATCGCGCTGTTTGGCGAATCAAAAGACATGAAGAGAAGGTGATCAGCCCAGTCGGCGCTCGATTCAGATTTGCGATGATACGCGTTTATTGCGGAGACTCTCTCTTGACAGTATTGAGATCCTATGATTATCATGTTTATTATGCCCCATTTGACGTCGCTGACTTTATCCTCAGGCCCTCTTCCACGTTTCCCTTCCGTTTAGGGACCATGAGGTGCGTTGTTGCCTAGCGATGCCTGGTCGGACCTAGGTGGTCGGTTAGTCTCTATGATACGATCATTTATGCTAGATATTTTTGATATCTCTCCTGCGAGTAGTTTTTCTGTTAGCCTTGCTCCGAGAACTTTGCAGTTCGCCGTGGAGTGACCCTTTGTTTTGTGGTAATTGCAGAAGGTGTTTTCATCGTAAGAGACATTATTAGTCCAGGTGTTGCCTGATTATCTTCCTCGTTCGGAGGATGAGTTGATAACATAACTATGCGCTCCCTGGAGGTCCCCTCCCTTGTGATAGATGTACTTGTCGTTACGAGGGTTTTTCTCTTTTGATTTCTGCTCCACTGGCACGTCTTTTCGGATGCCTTTGCCGACCTATGCATCTGCGATAAAAATTTCATCTCTTTTTCAATGGTGATGAATTATGTGGTCTTATGAAGAGTGTCTTCGACTGAACGCGGTTTTTCGAGGGCTGTCAAGTTTTTGAATTTTGACTTGTACCAGATGGTTTTTCAGACCGCGTCTATGGCTACCTTATCGCTGATCCCGGTGAATCTAGACATCATGACCTTGAATCAGTTCATGAAATCTCGGAGAGATTCGTCTTCCCTTTGAGACAAGCTCCATAGTTCGACGTCTGCATTTTCTCTATACATAAACATGGAGTACTGTTTGAGGAATTTCTTAGAGAGTTTTAAGAATTTTCTGATCGAGTTGCGTTTTAGTCAAGAGAACCACTCGAGAGCCGCTCCCTGGAAGTGTTCGTCGAAAAGGAGACCAAAGCTTGCGTCTTTCTCGCCCTCCTTAAGTTTGGACCTCGCTATCACTATTCAAAAGGTTTGTAGATGTGCTTTTGTATTGGTGGTATTGTTGTACATAGGGATTTTAATCTTGTCGGGGTCAAAGATTCGGGCCTTAGTTATGCATGTCATAAATGGCGTTTTCTAGGCTTCCTTGAGAATTTGGTCGATTTCAGTTGTTGCACTGGTAGCATGATGAATTTTTGATTTTACCACCTATACTTCCGCTGCGGTTTTTACAATGTAGTCGTGAAGATCTCAAATTTCATCGAAGTCACCGTGAATGGCTTTTGGAGCTTGTCAACGTTTATCTCGGATGTTTCGAGTCTGCTCCTCGGCCAATTCCTCTTTTTCTACCTAGAAGAGATTTTCTTCTTCTTCTTCTTCTTCTTCTTCTTCTTCTTCTTCTTCTTCTTCTTCTTCTTCTGTCATGGGTTTGTTTAACTGATGAACTTTCCGAGCCGAACGTTTGCTTCTTCTCCTTGGTGCATGTCCGTGTCCTCATCTGAAGAATCATATTCTTTGTTGGATTCCAAGTAAAGTCGCTCGGCATCATTTTCCTTTGTGTTTCCATTTAAAGGCGGAAGGTTGTTGACGTTTTCCAACGTTGCATAAGGAGTTATCTCATCAAAATTTTGTACCGACGGTTCCTTTCGGAGTTATGAAATCGAATAATCTTCCGTGGAGCTTGGTAGTTCCGCGTGGAAAGATGGTTATGGTTCTTGTGGTCAAGGTTTCGACCTTCTTAGCGACATAGTTTTCTAGCTTATCTTGTTCTACTGACTTCTTTTCGAGAGTCAAGAACATCTTCTTGATCTCCTCGAACATTGAAGTATTTGCGTCAGCGTTAACTGCAGTAACATTTGTTGGCAGTGTTTTCTCAATTCGTTCATTCGGTAGAGCATCATCACGAGGTGGTTGGTCGTTTTGATTTGACGTGAAAGAAGTTTCTTATCCCCTCCTTCTAGTGCCAAATTATGGGACTCGAAATTCGCACCATTCGATTTCCTTTAGTTAAGGAATATCAGAGGAAACCCTAATTTTTCAGAGATCCCAGATTTCTGTGAGCCTGATAGGCTCAGGTTTTAAATCCTAAATCTATGCTGCAGAGAACATATCCTTGTAGTACAGTTAAGGGTCGATCCCAGTTTAAAAATCGATTCTAGCTAAGACAAAATAAAAGTGGAAATGTTCTTAAAACGATTTAAAGTAAAACGAATGATTAAAAAGCGAATGTAAATTAATTGAATAAAACGCTAGGCGATAGGAAAGTTCCACATGTATTCAGGTTTGAGGTTCAGGTTGACAAACAAGATTAACAATGAAAATAGTTCTCAACTCAAAAGACAACACTAGACTAATCTCCTCCCGAAGTATTAGAACCTTATGATAGAATTTCTAGTAATAAAGACTAACCTTCTCCCAAAATCTTAGATCTCTAAAACATATAATTAAATCATGCAATGGTTACAGATTCGATATGTTCATAAACATTCTAAGACAATACTCCCGCAAGCAAAGATACTTATTCATCTAGATTAGATCCGATTAGATAAACCAAATCCCTTTGTATTTATCAACCTAAAATCATGAACTAGGTGATCAGGCTAATTCAAGCAATAATAATAAATCTAGACTAAGAACATAACAATTTAAATCCATTAAAGTCAAACCCTAACCATCAAACCCTGTTTTCCCTGGAAATCCCTAAAAGCTAACAAAGAGACTACTCAGACATAGTCAAGAAATCAACAATCATTGATAGAGAAAACATATTCAAAACTAGAATTAAATTAAAGTAAAAAGAGAGTTTAGAATTCTTCTCCAAAATACAGGTATCAGATTCGTCTCTCTCAAAAAATAAAACTGTGTTCTGGTTTTTTGGTGTTTGGTGCTTAATTGCTTAATGCTTCTTAAAAATAAACCTAAGCTTCTGACTTATATAGAAGTCAAAAGAGAATAAAACTTAAACTTATAAAACTATGATAAGTCTTGATGACGGAAACTTCTTTTTGGCTCCAAACTTACGGAGATTCAATAGTCTTTAAGGATCAATCAATCCATGTGTAGATCGATCGAAATCTTCAATCACGTGCTGCACATGCTTCTTCTGCGAGACAGCTTGACCTGTATTCAGTAAAGTCGTCATTACTTCTGATTGCCTTAATGGATTAACCTCGAATCACTTTCATATGAAAGCTTACTAACGTTCCTAGTTTGAGTTAAAATATGATTCCATTCCATTCATAGCAACCTCTCCAAATGTCGATCAACTTCCGGCTCTTCTCCTGAACTCTGCGTCTGCATTCATCAAATTGTATCTACTTTGTGCATAAAACCACCTTTTTGCTCCAGAACGTCTAAAATACCTGGAATCATGAAAATATACCCAAAACACATAGAAAACACTCGAATAATGACAAATAGCAAGTATAAATACTCACTAAAAGGCATCAAAATCGAATGATATCAGAGCCAAACATTAACAAGATCAAAATACAAAAAAAGTAATAAGAACACGAATTTAAGAATGCTAAAGAAGGCAAAAAAATTCTTATTCTGAATCAGCGTATGGGCGTGTTACAACAGGTGATAAGCCTTGGATACGTGAGCTGTTGGTGAGTTCCGTAGTACGAAGACCTAAGACTACTAAAACTAATTGAGTCGCAACTCGCTAACAAAAAACGAAAATTAATCTAAAGTCCTAAGTATTTTGGTGTCGAGAACTGAACATATCTATGCTCTTCGTCTTCATCTCTCTTATATAGGCTTCAGGGTTGGTCCA
The DNA here is from genome assembly GCA_900406425.1 of Iberis pinnata. Classification (NCBI taxonomy): domain Eukaryota; kingdom Viridiplantae; phylum Streptophyta; class Magnoliopsida; order Brassicales; family Brassicaceae; genus Iberis; species Iberis pinnata. The sequence continues at coordinate 26,693 of OVBE01001723.1, forward strand.
TCTTCCTTTTCCGTCTTCCGTTCTTCTGCAGAAATCTTCCTTTTCTGGTTTATCCTTCTGCGAAAATCTTCATTTTTCTAGATTTCTTCCATTTCTTCACATCTTGCAAGACAAGCTATGACTATCATTGCGCTTGGGATAGATTCTCATATGGAATCGTAAGTGGGCTATTATCATGTTTTAGGCCTTTTTGGGTCGTTTTACTGTTTAGGCGACTTTTATGGTTCCTATCGGAGAACCAGGGTTTCGCACAATGATACGATTGAACTTTGCGGAAAGATTATATCGATCGTATAAGCGAGATAACGTCAGCGTTTAAGGTAGCCATAATCGTTTTATACGACTGATAAATACGAGTGTGTTCTTAAGACCATTCTAAAGAATGACGATTTTAATTGTATAGTTGAGATAATCTTCGGTGTTTTGGCTAACCATTATCGTTTTATACTATTAATTTCATACGAGAATATTTCATGATTCTCTCGCAAGTCATATGAAATAATCGTATAGCTCAGGTGACCTTGGTGTTTAGGATAACCCAAACCGTTTATACGATTAATTCGGGACTTATGCGAGGTTTATGGTTTTATTGCAGAACTCTAACGGAAAATCGGAATGATACGAAACGAGAGATGGTTCATGATGAAGTCAGCTTCCCAGTTGGCGAGCTGAACTTGTGAGGTTCAGCTCGCCAACTAGCGAGCTGAACGTCCGTTTTTTCAGCGTATGTATTTTAGTTTTACTGTAAACGTATCTATCGAGGTCTTTCATATTTCTTGGACATCAATTTCAAGTATGCTTTTCTCGATCCCGACATTGGACGTAAGCGGATTCCTCGTTAAAACTTTAGTGATAGAAAAACCCGGGTAGACAAAACCTTATCGACTAAGGACAAAAGAGTGAACAGACAATCATTTAGTTGTTCAATGATTGTTGTCTGGTTCTTCTGAAGTGCATTCCCTATGGTCTTTTGGATCGAGACCTCGGTTACTTTGTTCCGTTGATCAGTTGTTGCGGTTGGATGCTTGGATTGACAGTTGTGAGACATCAATTTCGTCGTAACCATTTTTGACCCCAACAGGGGATGAGTGGATAATGGATATTGGGTGCAACGATCATATAACTTACAAGAAAAAGTGTTTTGAAGATGTAGATTAGAATGTTGCAGGAGTAGTTAAAATGGGCAACAAGACTGTGTCAAAAGGTAAAAGAGTTGGAAATATTAGAGATGAACATGATCTATATATTAATGTGTTAAGGATGTAAGAAACATCCGTGGAGTTAACATGATTATTTTATCTCTTGGAATCATTTAGAAGGATGGGTTCAAATTTGGAAAAAAAATCGAATCCTAAGCATTGGAGTAGGAGGTTAGATACTTCTAAGAGGTTACATATTTAAAACTCTCTATTTGCTTCAGTGAAAACCTTTAGAATAACAATCACTTGCTATAGAGCAATGACAAGATAATTCAGTTCTTTGGCACCAAAGGCTTGGCCACAAGAACCAAAAGAACATAAACATGCTACCTCTTAGATAAAAGGAAACTTTATGTCTTTGAGAAATTTTGAAGCATGAATTTATGTGATAAGCCCATTTAAGATTTATATTCGAAAGAACAAGGGTCAAAGAAAAAATGAGGATGCTGAGTTGGAGAATTTAATAGTTAAGAAAGAGTGGGACCGAAGCAATGATAAGGCAAAGGCCGAAGGAAAGGGACTAATATAAAAGGATGAATAGGACAATTGAGTGGGTATGCTTCTAGATGCTTGTAAGGAAGAGTGGGACTCGTAGAAAGCATGTGGCTTTGTACTAATATAAAAGGATGAATAGGACAATCGAGTGGGTGTGCTTTTAGAAGCTTGTAAGCTGCAGCAAGGTGGCTGTACGATAATGGCCGTTTTGGATATTAGTTTTCAATAGCAGAATGTAAGACATTTTGAGGTTTTTAATAAACTTCTAACATTTCTCTCTGTTGGTGGTTTTTTTACTATGTTTCATAAGCTAACTCTAAATCTTATCACTGGAACGGCAAAAATGGTTAGAGCTAATGCAACCGGTAATGATTCCCTGCGATCAACCATTGAAACCACTGAGTTTCAAAGTCCAGTGAACCCTGGAGCTGATATTAATGTTCGTGAACAAGTGGAGTTGTTGTATGGCGCTTTCAATCGAATTTCCATGGAACAACACAAGATGGATAAACAGGTCTCTCAAATGGATAATAGATTGGTGTTGGTAGACCATAAACTTGATGACCTTGCTTTGATTCCAGCGATGAAGGCACAAATGGAGGAGAAAATCTTCGCAATGGTAACAAGGTAAGCAATCTGAGGATCTGCATCCTCCCGTATCTGGGTTTGTGGGTTCATCAATCCTCCCCCTAACTCAAATGACATACTCATTATAATGCGCTAAATATGGTTACGTGTGAGAGTATTCTTCAGAAAGTAGAGATGTCGTCATTTGACCGATATAATGGTTATGAATGGCTGGTTTTGGTGGAGCACTTATTTTCCATCGGACATTATAGTAAGGAAGAAATGTTATCGATGGTGGCATTGAGTTTTTCATTATTTGTCGTTGGTTCAGATGGGAAATAATTAGAAGCCACTTCCAGAACTGGCTTGACTTTCTTGAATGTTTCCTGCTCTGTTTTGGTGAATCTTTGGGGGCCGAGCCGGGAAAACGCCTTTTTCCATTCGGCAAACAATCTCTATTTTAGATTACATTATGGAGTTTCATGACCATTCTGCACAGATTTTGGGCTTAAGTGATAAGAACTTGACTAGTATCTTCTATAATGGGTTGAAACATGAAATAAAAGAAGTGATTAGGATGAAATAACCGAAGGGTTTACGTAATCACAGCTCTGCAGTCCTTCTGAAGGAATCCAATTTCTTCTGTTAATTTATGACATCAGCAACTAAGCAAGATTTTGGCAGGATCATGCGCTCTAACAAAAATTATTGTCCTACTCCGTTGTTCCCTGGTTCCTCTTCTGATCGTAAAGCATCAAGTTCTTCCTTTCCCCCAACTGGAAAAATTCCTCCAACTGGATCCAACGTCAATTTCAGACCTCGCCAACACTATATAGATGTTTAGTGTAAATGCAAATAAGAATATGGTAGAACATAGGGAGGATGAGTCCCCTCCAATGACACAAGAACTGATGGTTATGTCATTTCAATCATTGTTAGGACTTCACTCTCCCAAGGCAACCAAATTAAGAGGTGTAATTGGCAAAACTCAAGTTGTTATTATGATTAATAGTGGGGCCTCCCATAATTTTATTGATCCTACCATTATCACAAAAGGTTAGTTATCATTCCTCCAAGACTCTTCTTTGAGCATCTTACATGGAAATGGAGTCTCAGTTTCGGCGCTTGGTATTTGTAAGCATGTTGAATTATGGCTGGATGATTTGCAGTTTAGTTCTGATTTCATCTCTTTGGAATTGGGTTCAGTTGATATTATTCTTGGCATTCAATGGCTTGAAAATTTCGGAGGATATGAAATTGATTGCAAATCGCAGGAACTCACATTCATGTATAAAGAGTGATCAATCTCTTCATTCTAGATGTTCCTCTCTTCATCATCTTGATACATAGGATCTATTTCTGTTCTTACCTCACTGGGAATTTGCTTCTATATTACAATTTGATCAATAGGTTAATGTAGAGTTATATTTTGTACTTGCGACATTCTCTTCTGTATTTGAGCTCCCTTCAGACCTTTCTCCAATACAGGGCTTGGAACATGCTATCAACTTGTCAAAGGCACTATGTCTATCCCGATTCGCCCTTATCATTATCCTCATGCCCAGAAAGAGATAACGGAATTGATGGTGACAAACATGCTTTCTTTAGGCATCATTAGACCTAGTTCCAGTCATTTCTCAAGTCCCGTCCTACAAGTTCGCAAGAAAGATGATTCATGGCGCTTTTGTGTGGATTATAGAGCCTTGAACAAGGCCATGGTTCCGGATAAATATCTTATTTAGGTTAACAATTAATTATTAGATGGACTTCATGGTGCATCCGTGTTTTCCAAACTGGATCTTCGCTCCGACTATCACCAAATACACATGAAACCATCCGACATTGACAAAACATAGTTTCGTACCTTGGAGGGCCATTATGAGTTTCTCGTCATGCCTTACAGTCTTACAAACACACCAACTACCTTCCAAGCTTTGATGAACATATTGTTTAAACCATTTTTTCGGTGTTTTGTGTTGGCTTTCTTTGATGTTGTATTAATTTACAGCAGGTCTAAGAATGATAAAAGATTGAACACCTCACGGCTGTAATGCAGATTGTTAAAACTCACCAGTTATTCGAAAATATGGGCAAGTGTTTGTTTAGCCTCATACAGATCGAGTATTTAGGTCATACAATTACAACGAATGGAGTTGCCACTAATTCAGCCAAAACAATTGCCATGTTACAGTGGCCAACACCAAACACGGTTACAAAATTATAGGGTTTTCTTGGTTTAACTGGTTAGTACCATTGTTTTGTACGTGATTATGGCTTAATTTCCAAGCCATTGACGAATATGCTTAAGAAAGACAATTTTTCTTGGTCTATGGTGGCTAAATTTGCATTTGACACTTTGAAGCGAACAATGTCTCGTGCTCCTGTCTTAGCACTCCCGAATTTCGTGAAACCGTTTGTGATTGAATCTGATGCCTCTAGTATGGGCGTCGACGCTGTATTAAGCTGGTTTAGGATCCTTTGTTACTCTTCGGGAACAGCCTAAACCAGCTTATAAACGAAAACTAATGGCTATTGTATTAGCCGTTCAAAAATGGAAGCATTATCTTTTGCGTCATAAATTTCAGGTTCATACTGATCACAACAGTCTCAAATTCCTTTTGGAGCATAAGGTGGTTAATATGGAATATCAAAAGTGGCTAACAAAATTACTTGGGTATGATTTAGAGGTTTTTTAGAAACCCGGTATTGAAAAAAGGATGTCGATGGTCTTTCCCGCATTGAGCAGTTAGAACTTTCGATGCTTCAGCCTCAAGACATGACCCTCACAATTCCTTTGACATTGCAATTACACGATTTATATGCTGAAATTGCTTATCATGAAGATATCCAAGCTCTTATACAACGCTGTCGAGACCAACAACTGGTTAGCAAACATCATCGGTTTATTAATGATAAACTTTGGTACAAAGGAAGGCAGGTCATCCCTTCTTTTTCGGTATTTATTCTCTTATTATTACGACAAGGTCATGATAGTGTACTTGGAGGTCTTTCTGGTGTTCTTAAGACAACCAAACGCTTGCAACTTGCCTTGTATTGGGAAGATTTATTACGATCTGTTCAACAATATATTGATGGGTATGATATTTGCCATAAACACAAGCATTCCTTTATCTCCTGCGAGTTTATTGCAACCTCTACCAAATCCAGAATTGATTTGGGAGGATATCTTTATGGACTTCATCGAGGGTCTCCCAGTCTCTCATGGTTAGAACTCCATTCTGGTGGTAGTGGATCACTTGAGCAAGTACACTCATTTCCTCAGTCTCAAGCATCCCTTTAAAGATGTAGAAGTGGCTTGTGGATTTGTTCAGGACATAGTTAAGCTCCATGGATTTCCTAAATCATTTTTCTCATATTGGGATAAGATATTCTTAAGAAACTTTTAGAAAAAACTGTTTCGTTTGGCGGGCACATTACTCAAGTACGGTATGGATTTTCACCCATAAACGGACGGCCAAACTGAGGTGCTTAATCGTTGTTTGGAGACGTATTTATGGTGTTTTATCTCTAACAAACCAAGATCTTGGTCAAAATTTCTATCTTGGGCTGAATATGGTATAATTCGTCTTTCCACACAGCACTGAAGACCTCTCCTTTTCACGTCGTCTATAGGCGTGATCCACCTGCTTTCATCCGTTTTGAACCTAGTTATAATTCTAATGAAAAAATTGGCTTATCAGATGTTGTCTTGTGATGAAGCTATGCTCATTATTAATCTCATCTACAAAGGGCTCAAGATATAATGAAGACTCATGCAGATAGCAACCGATGGGATATCCACTTTCAAGTTAGCGATTGGGTTTATTTGAAGCTAGAACCATATCGCCAAAAATTGGTGTTGCACTGAGGATCTCAAAAATTAGCAGCAAAAATTTTTGGTCCTTATGAAGTGCTTGAATGAAATGGCAAAGCGGCTTACGGATTACAATTGCCTACTGGTCGGTTTTCCACGTCTCACGGTTGAAGAAAGTTATCGGACAAGCTATTTCATACCCTTTTCTACCGCCTCCTTCATCTGATGTAATTACAGCTGATCATTTTCTGCTAGTTGATATATGTGATTCCGGGTACAATATCAATGGTGCATTGGAATGATTGATTCGTTGGGCAGGTTCCACAGATTTGGATGATACTTGGATGCTGGCTAAAGACTTCAAGAAAATATTTCCTCACTTCAAGCTTGAGGACAATTTTGATCTCAAAGAAGAAGGTATTGATAAGCCCATCCAGGTTTATATTCGAAAGAACAAGGGTCAAAGAAAGAATGAGGATGCTGAGTTGGAGAATTTAACAGCTAAGGAAGAGTGGGACCGAAACAATGATAAGGCGAAGGCTGGAGGAAAGGGCAAAGAAGAAAATTCAGTGATCAAGGTGGACTCGGAGAAAGCACATGACTTTGGAATTACTAATATAAAAGGATGAATAGGACAATTGAGTAGGTATGCTTTTGGATGCTTGTGAGCTGCAACAAGGTGGTTGTACGATAATTGTCATTATGAGGTCATTATCGATCTAAGAACGAGTTATTTTTCGTTGCTTTACCTTTCTTTTCTGAGACTTTTGTTTATTTTTGGATATTAGTTTTCAATCGGTAGAGTGTAAGACATTTTGAAGTTTTTAATAAATTTCTATCGTCTCTCTCTATTGATGGTTCTTTTACACTGTTTCATAAGCTGACTCTAAAGCTTATCATGATGATAGAGCGGAACAGAGTGGATTTAATTTAGCTCGACAGAAAACTATAAAAACCTTTAGTATGTTCACTAAGACCTTTGGGGAGCTCCTTTTGTGCCATTTTCATTAGGAAAATGTCAGTATTTCATATCATTTATTGATTCTTTTACTAGAAAGACTTTGGTCTATTTTCACAAACATAAGGATGATGCTACAAATTCAGTAGTGCTATATGATTTTGGTTTGCCTACAAGGTTTTGGGTTGAAGCTACACATATTGTGGTGCTATTAATCAATAAGACCACATCATCATCTTTCAACTTTGATATACCTGATATGGTTTGGTAGCCTACAAGATATAGCTATTTGAGAAAATTTTGATATGTTTTTTCGTACAGATGATGGAAAGCAAAGTCCTAGAGAACAGAAAGGTGTCTTACTCGGATACTCTGTGGGAACTAGGAGCTATAAGGTAGTTAATAGATGAGAAAGATGTGTTATGAGTAGAAATATCATGTTTCAAGCAAATGCAGTTTACAAGGATTTACTAGATAAGGCTGAAAACATACCTTGGTTTCGATATTGACTCAAGAGGTGTCCAACTCATTTCAGTACCACACAAGTATCAACTGACATTCGAGATGACATAAATCAGTTTCCATGTAGTTACCATTTGGTAAGAAACAGAGATACAAGAGAAATCAGAACACCATGGAGATTTGATGATGTAAATTATTTAAGTGAGGGTCTTTACACACAAAAAAAAAAAAAAAAAATGGTGTTCCATTAGAACCTTCAGATTACAGAGAAGCCATAAGGGACTTTATTTGGATTAAATGGAAACTTTCTATGGATGAAGAGATTGACTTTCAAATAAAAAATACCCCTAGACAGTTGTTATTTTTTTTGGTCAACAATAGATTTCATTTCATATTTAAACGGTTACAGAATCAAAAGCATCATCGGACATACCCTGATGTGCGACTAAGATAGTAGAAATACAAATTG
>OVBE01001724.1:1878-34654 GCA_900406425.1 Iberis pinnata
TAGATTTCTAAAAGAAATTTTATATATATATATATATATATATATATATATATATGACATATTCAATAATTAATTAAAAAAAAATTGTAAAAATTCATGCAACCTTAACAAAAAAAATTATTGTAATTATTGGAATTTTTTTGTGTTTTTTGAAAATAATGAATAAATATTAGCAAAAAAAAAACTTTGAAAGAAATTCAAAGTCTCGTTGAAAAAGTTTAATTCAACTTATGTGATAGAAAAAAAAAATCTTCAACTCAACCTTTGACTCATCCCATTTTCCTATTTTTGAACAAAATTTTGAGTTAGCAATTTATCAAAGGACATCACTCAAAATAATAAATCAACTACAACTCATTATAAGCGAAACCCAAACCCAATTTTTTTTTTGATTCTTGATTGGTAACATTTTTTACTTTACTTTGAAGTATACCCTTAACTCAAGATAAATCAACCACGAGTCATGTCACCAATCAAAGCCTTAGTGTTGAGTGATGTTGATACCAGGTTTGCAATTCGATCAAAAGCCCACTTGAATCAGTGCCCGTCTATTTAGAGTAACCTGGAAGTCAGCGGCGACTTAGGCTTCGAGGAAGACAGTCTCGGCCCAACTGCGAAAAAAATAGAGCTAATATAAAGTTATGGTTAATTGATGTATTCTTAGTATAAATACACATGTAACTATTGATATTACTCGATTTTAATGCATAATAGTGGGCATTTATGTCTGATATTTTGCATTATTCCAAGCGTTTTCCTTGCAAATTTGGTATATTTTCAGGATTCTAGGTGTTCGGGTCGTTTTGGAGCAAATGATGCGTTTCAGAGCAAACCAGAATAAATTTTCAAGTTACAAAAGAACTGCTCGATCAAGCACTTTAGTGCATGACTGAGGACATCATCAAAGTAATGCACGATCGAGCTCACATGTGCTCGATCGAGCATTTGCTCTTGGAAGTTTTCGGATCAAGAGATCGGTCGAGAAACGTGAAGAACGAACGAGCATATTTCAGGAGAGATCGATCGGGAGTCTAGGGATATCGATTCATCCCTTCACCCGAAGAAGAATGAAGATTTTCTAATTTTGCACTCAAGTCCTCAAGTTTATCCCTTATTTTGATTTTGATTTTTTTGCACTATAAAAGTTTTTGGCTTAGATTTTATTTTACACACTTTTACAAATTTTGAGCTTTTACTGAAGGAGAAGACATTCATGAACCTTGTATTCGGAGAAGAATTTTTGAACTCTTGTTATCTATCTATAATTATTTTACTAGTTTAACTATGTGTTCTTCTCTAATTTTGTATTGTTTATGTTTTGCGATGTTTGAGTAGTTCACTAGTTAGGTTTTCTGATTACCTAAGGAAACCAGATTTGAATGTTAGAGTTAATCATACAGGATTGCATTTGTTAGGTTTTAGTCTAGATTTTTTCTTAATGCTTGAATTAGCTTGATCACCTAATTCATGATAATAGGTTAATAAATACAAACAGATTTGATTTAGAAATCTGACCTAATCTAGATGAATAAGTGTTTTTGCTTGTGAGAGTATTGTCTTAAATGCTTATGAACAATTGAATCTGAACATTACTGCATGATCGAATTAATTAGATACGGCGAGAGTTTGTTTCTAATAATAAGAGCATAAAGTTTAATACTTCGAGATGAGATTATTTTATTTGTGTCTTTCATGTTGAGAAATATTTTCAAAGAAAATCATGTATGTTAACTATGGCTTTTAAACCTGAATACATGTGGATTTCCCTAATGTTTGACGTTCTTAGCTTATCGTTTACAGCCGTTTTGTTTCATTACTGTTTCGATTTTGACACAAATAATCTATTTATTCCGTCTTAGCTTGATTTGAGATTAAACTGAAATGTGTGCTGTCTGGTCTCTTTGGATTCAACCCTTTACTGTGCTATAATGATTTGTTCTCTGCAATATAGTTTTAGGATTGAATTCTAAGCTTATCATAATTTTAGCGCTGTTGCCGGGGGCCAATAATGCCTTTTAAGTTTTATTTAGAATCTAGTCTAAGATTTTATTTTACAGTACTCATCTTGTGTTTGTTTTACAGATGCATGATCAGAAGATCTGATAAATCTTCTGAATTGCTCAGCCTTAGTAACGCAGAACTCGCAAAGTTAGAATGCTCAAACCGGAATGATAAGAAAGACGCAAGCTCTGCTAACTTAATGGGTGATAACGTTAATCTCAAAAATCCGGTCGATCCCGAAGGTCAAATCAATCCACCTCCTCCTAGACTCAATCAACAGATGATCCAACCAGTAGGAAGGGGACTTAACAACAATCAAGTGCCACCTGGCCAACCAAGAGCTTATGGCAACCAAATACCACTAGTGAACCTAATTCCTCAGAATATCGATGCAAGAAACTTTATCTTGTACGGAGATCCAGAAAGAGTTGCTAATCAACTCCATCCTCAGTATCACCCTCTAGTTGGTTCTTTCAACAATCCTAAAGCATTCTACGCTAACAGGAATCCTATCCAACCTCAACAACCTCAGCGAAGGGAGTACCAATTTCCCTTTCAACTCGTCCAGATGATCCATAACAACCAGTTTAGTGGTTTACCAACTGAGCACCCCATGGATCACATTGACAAATTTGATTACATTTGCAGTACTACCATGCTTAATGGGGTATCACGCGATTTTATGCACTGCAGCATGTTCCGTCATTCTCTACCTGAGAGAGCACTTTGCTGGTTGAAATCTCTACCCGCTAGTTCTATTGTAACTTGGGATGACTGCAAATCCAAGTTTCTCAACCACTTCTTCACCACTACTAGGACCAACACATTAAGGAATAAAATCGCATAATTTATGCAAAGTCCAGTGAAATCATTCTATGAAGTCTGGGAACGATTCAAGGAGCATATTCGTGATTGCCCACATCATGGTTTCTCAGATGCAAGTCTCCTTAATACTTTTTACGAGGGAAATGATCAGAAATACCATATGTCCTTAGATACAACGAGTGAAGGTGATTTCATGACTAAAGTTTTCCCAGATGCCTATCGATTGATAGAGAACTTAGCAACCAGTAACAGCAATCACTGTCCAGACTTTGATAGAAGAACCAAGGGAACTACATCTGTTAACTCTGAACTTTCATAGGGAAAATGGAAAAGTCTCAGAGATGAAAGGGTTGCTTACTCAACTTCTCAAAAATCAAAACCAGAAACATGTTAGTTTTGCTGAAGATCTAGACGTTGATTGCTTTGCCGATCAAGAGCAAAATACTGTGGGAGTTGAAAAGGAAGTGAGTTACATATAAATAGCCAAGGACAAAGGGTTTACAATCAAGGATACAACCAATGATTTAACAGGAATCATCCCAATCTCTCTTAGAGAAGCACGAATGTAGAAAACCATCAAGATCAAAATTATCCACAACATCAAAAGACCTTTGTGTAGAACTCAAATCCAGGCGGTTTTCAACAGACCTCTCAGCCTGTATTTCAACAAGCACCATCAACTCAACCTCAAGAAAGCAATACAACAGAGATGATGTTCAAGCAACTCTTAGAGGGGAAACAACAATCCCAAAGAGAAGTAAAGGAATTGAACCAGAAGTCTGAAGCCCTTTCTACACATGTGAAACATTTGGATACTCAAGTTGCTCAAACATATGAAGTTGTGAAAAGACAAGTTGGTGTCTTGCCTAGGAAAGTTGAAGAAAATCCCAAATGTTACTGTAAATCTATAGTTGATGATTTGATTGAAGATGTTGAAGAAGTGGAAGAGACATATAACTTTGGTGAAAAGACTGTGGATTTCGAAACTTTTGGTGCAAAAAATGTTACAGAATTTGATGCAGATAGAAGAGATCGATCGATCTATCGATCCTTGAGAGATCGATCGATCTACACAACTTCGAGGGAAGAGATCGATCGTGCAGTGAGAGATCGATCGGGAAAAAAGCAAGGGACAAATGCCCGTCGGGCACACCGATATTGATCGTGCAAGCTGCACAAGAAGAAGATCCAGATAAAAGAGATCGATCGATCCCTGAGGGATCGATAGGGCGCACGTTGTCCGACTCGAAAAACAAAGAGATCAATCGATCCCTACAAGGGATCGATCTATCCCTCTGCCCAGATTTCTGCAATTTCTTCAAAAGCTTATAAACCCAAAATTTCTTACCTTTTGCAACCTACGAAGCCCAAACTAGAGTTGTAGGATGGAGAGATTATTGGAAAGCAACCAAATCCACTTAGGAAACTCTATAAGATACAAGATCCCAAGGAATTTTTGGTACCTTTTTCGATTAATGAAGTGGAATTCACAGATTCTCTATGTGATAATGGAGCTAATGTGAGCGTCATGTCGGTAACTGTTGCAGAGAAATTGGAGATTTCAGGTATTACACCATCTAAGATGACCTTTAAGCTTCCTAATGAATTTACTATATCTTCAGTCGGGTTTAACTCTGATCTATTGGTACAAATTGGGAGTTGTCTAGTTCTTGTTGATTTTCATATCTTAAAAATGAATGAGAATTCAAATGAACCTTTGGTTCTAGGGAGACCCTTTCTTGCAATTGTAAGAGTTGTGGTTGACCTTCCTAATCAGCATATATCTCTAATGAAGATCAAGAAAGGAGTTTTCTATCTAGAAGTTCCTTCAAATGGTAAATTTATACTCACCATGGTCAAAGAAACGGAGCTGAAGCATAGATCTCATATGGAACAGGATCCAAAGGATGTGGTTGATGAAGTCTTGCATAAAGAAGCTCGAATCTCAACAAATAGTGCCATTCCAAAGGTCAAAGAAAAGGAGAAGGTGAAACGGAAGAAGACCAAGAGAGAATCTCAAGTGATTTTGATTCCTCGGGCAATAGTTGGAGATGCGATTGAGTATAAGGTGAAAAGCAAGGGTTCTTCAAAACCCTTCTAAAAGTTTAGAGCATTCTTCACCCTCGAGCTTAAGGAGAAAGGAACCAATGTTACAAAGAATGTGATGAGTAAGGTGTTGAAGCTGAAAGTGTCTGATTTTGGAACTAAGGAGAATCGCTTGATGTTGATTCAATTCAAGCTTATAAGGTAATTTGTCAAGCTACTGATGTTAAACAAGCGCTGAGTGGGAGGCAACCAACTATTTGGTGTCTTAGATTAGTTATTTTTCAAATTTTGAGTCAGTTTTGCTTTTAGTCATAACCTATTTATTTTTAGTTTTGAGTTCTATGTGATTTAGGATATTACTGGTGAATGATCTTCAAGAAACTCCAGGTTATCTCTTCTCTATTTTCATTCATAACCATCTCACTTGAATTGTTGGTTATATTAAATTATTAATGGTTCTCTCTCTTGATTCTTGCTAATGTCAATTGTATTGTTAAGATCATTGCTCACCATTAACCACCTTTCTTGATGTTTTGACTTGAATTTATTTTAGACTTTTGATCAATTGGTTTTTCTCATTAAGTATTTCTTGATTATTGCTAATTATAATTAGTAATTCTTGATCATTGCTCTTTACTTACCAACTTGATGATGTGATATTGGATTGATTGCTTAAAACTATTCTCGAATAATGCATTTCACATATGATTCTTACTAATTGTTAATTTTTATTTCTCGATCATTATCTCTTAATGGTTTCTCTTACAAGTGATTCTTGTTAGTTCTTAAATTAGCATTGCTCAATCATTATACAATCATTCAATTATGTGCTTTAAATCGAAAGAACACTAACACTTCTCTTGAGTGTTTGTTCGTTTTGCAGAGATAGCAGTTACAAGCAACAACCCGATTGTGTAAGGTAGCAAGTTTGGAGCGGATTTCATATTGAGGACACTTCACCATTAGTAATTTTTCATTTCCCTTGAACTCATATAGTATTGTTTTTATTTTCATCTCTTTCAGACTTCTCTATTGATTCTGGTTACTCTTATTCCTTCTCTTGGGTTTATTTTCACATCGGGATGGTGTGAAGTAAGTCTGAGGGAGGGTGTAATGATACTAACTATGTTTTGATGTTTCATCTTTTGGTGAAAATTTTTAAATTTTTCGTTTTTGGTTTAGTTAAGTCTAGTTGAGTCGAATGAATGATGACCAGAATCCATGATGATTACTAGCCTAGTGTGAATTCAAGTTCTTACTCTATTTGATTACCAACTTAGATTAACTGCTGGACTTAGGATTGGAAACCCATTGATTGATTGATATGCCTTTGAAAGTTTTGATCTTTTGGATTGTTGATGATTTGATGCTAGTTCAATTATTCTATGACTTAATTTGATCTTAAATTCTCTTACGTATGGTGTTGGTATACTATGAAAGATATGTATCTTCCTCTTCAGTTCTCTATAAAATCCACAAGTTCTTTCAGTATGGTCCGGGTCCTTTCTCCCTCTCCCATCAAAAAAATAAAAAACGATACAGAAAAAGGATTGAAATCGTGATCTAGAAATCCGTAGTCAATACCAGAAAAACCGGCTGCTTAAAAAAAGAGAAAAAAAAAAGAACAGAAAGAAAAGTGCATAAATTCAAAGAATAAAAAGAAGCGGTAATAAAAGAAAAGAAAAGAAAAATGAGAAAGGGAGAAAAAAAGGATCAAGACCAAAAGTCGTTTGATATCCTGTTTGGTATGGGCATTTTGATAGAAGTGATACTCGAGCGCGCTGATCGATACCCCATAAGTAAGAACTCACCATTTACATTTGAATGAATTTAATGAGCTAATTGAAATGATTTGATAGTTTGATCGATTCGAGATTTAGAGTAGAATGCATGTTGTTAGTTATGTGGTGGTAAATAGTCCATTTGCGGTGGTTGTCTAGGATTAGTGTCTTTAGTTTGTGACATATGAATTTGGGGTTTCTTAGATTCTGTGAATTTCTGTGTGGTCCTTTTCAAACCTCTTCTCTAAATTTAATCTTGCTTTACTTGAGGACAAGCAAATACCTAAGTCTGGGGGACTTGATATTACTCGGTTTTTTTGCATAATAGTGGGCATTGATTTATGCTATTATGCATTATTCCGAGCGTTTTCGTTGCAAATTTGGTATATTTTCAAGATTCTAGGGTTCGGGTCGTTTTGGAGAAAATGATGCGTTTAAGAGCAAATAAGAGTAAATTTCCAAGTTACAGAAGAATTTCTCGATCGAGCACTTTAGTGCACGATCGAGCACATCATCAAAGTAATGCACGATCGAGCTCATTTGTGCCCGATCGGGTATTTGCTCCTGGAAGTTTTCGGATCAAGAGATCGATCAACAAACGCGAAGAATGAACGAGCAGATTTTAGGAGAGATCGATCGGGCGCCTAGGGAGATCGATCGATCCCTCCACCCGAAGAAGAATGAAGATTTGCCAATTTTGCACTCAAGTCCTCAAGTTTATCAATTTCCGTTATTTTAATTATTTCCCTTTTTGCACTATAAATTCCTTTTGGCTTAGGTTTTATTTTACACACTTTTACAACTTTTGAGCTGTTACTGAGAAAGAAGAGATTCTTGAACCTTGTATTTGGAGAAGAATTTCTGAACCATTGTTATCTATCTATAATTATTTTATTAGTTAAATTATGTGTTCTTTTCTGATTTTGTATTGTTTATGCTTTGCAATATCTGAGTAGTTTACTAGTTAGGTTTTAGGGTTTCCTAGGGAAACAAGGTTTGAATATTAGGGTTAATCATATAGGATTGAATTTGTTAGTTCTTAATGCCTAGATTAGCTTGATCACTTAGTTCATGATAATAGGTTAATAAATACAAAGAGATTTGGTTTAAAAACCCGACCTAATCTAGATGAATAAGTGTTTTTTCTTGCGAGAGTATTGTCTTAAATGCTTATGAACAATTGAATCTGAAAATTACTGCATGATCGAATTAGTTAGATACGGCGAGATTTTGTTTCTAATAATAAGAGCAGGGAGATTATTCTATTTGTGTTTTTCATGTTGAGAACTATTTTCAAAGAAAATCATGTATGTTAACTTTGGCTTTTAAACTTGAATACCTATGGATTTCCCTAATGCATGATGTTTTCTAGCATATCGTTTACAATTGTTTTGTTTAATTACTGCTTTGAATATGACACAAACAGTCTATTTATTCCGTCTTAGCTTGACTTGAGATTAAACTGAAAATGTGTGTTATCTGGTCTATGTGGATTCGACCCTTTACTGTGCTATAGTGATTTGTTCTTTGCAGTATAGTTTTAGGATTAAATTCTAAGCTTATCAACCATCTTAATTAATACATGAATAATACTTTTGACAAGTTTAGAACCCAAAGACCAGAGTTTAACCTAATCATGATCAATAGTTACGCATGATACAACAGTTTGCGCCGTCTGTGGGAAATATGCTTCTTTAAACTGCATTAACTCAGCTCTATACGTTTACCTTTCCTCTCTACACAATCTTTTGCATGAAGCAGGAAAGCTAGAAGACAGAAAAAACCAAAGCAACAAACACGAGATGATGAATGACGGAGCAAGGGACACCCCTCCAACGACTAAAAAGCCAAGAAAGATCATGAGGAGCAACCCAAAGAACATGACTTGTTGGGGTCAAAAATGGTACATTCAAACCAAACGACCAAAAAATACGTAAACATCTTAGCGACACAGATTGACGGAACGTATTCACTAAACTTCTAGAAATATGTAACGATTATTGAAGAGTTAGGCAACCACCTCTGCACTCTTTTGTCCTTAGTCGAGAAGGTTTTGTCCCATCAGGTTTTCCTATCACTAAGGTTTTAACGAGGCATGGTTCAATTATGACCGATGATCGCGAAAAACTAAAGACGCTACGATGAAATTGGAACGACGACAAGTATTTTCCAACAAATGCCTTGAGCTTCGTACGTTGCTTACACACAAAGACACAAAAGACATGATCAACTCACCAACCGATGAGCTTAACATTACGAACTCAGCTGTAAGTTGGCGATAATTCATCTCGCCGATTGACGAGTTGATTTCATCTTGAACCCTTTGTCTTTTGTTTCGTCTTGAACTTCTTCCTGGTTGTAAATCGTTCACAAGAATAAGAATAAAAATCCTCTTTTCCCCATTTTGTATTCCTTAAATTTTAGACTCATTCGCTTATTTTCGTACTTTTATCTTATCCGTGTTTGACTCACAGAAATCCGGGATCTCTCGAAAGTTAGAGCTCACTCTGATTTTCCGTAACTAACAGAAATTGACAGTGCGAATCTTGGTTCCCATATTTAGAAGGAGGGGACAAGAGATTTCTTTTACGCCAAACCACATATCGGTCACGGAAAAGCTATATCTAACTCAACAAATAATGTCATCGTATCGTTAGAGGATAAAGCGACGGTTATTCAGGCCAACCCTTGTAACGATCTCCTTGTTATCGAGCTAATGATACATGATATCAATGTTGCCAGGGTGTTAAACGACACCGGCTTCTCAACGAATGTCATCTTCAAAAATACTCTCGAAAGAATGAACATCGGACTCCCCGGCATATCCAAGGATCCTATCTCATTAGTAGGGTTTTGTGGAGATACTACAATGACCCTCGGCTCGATTAACCTCGTGGTTAAAGATAGGAACGTCATAAAAACTTAGAATTTCTAGTCGTAGATTGCCTCGCCTCTTATAACGTAATTATTGAATCAAGACTTAACAATTAGGTTTAGGTCTTTGATTATGTGGGTAAAAGCTCAGAAGAATTTCATATATCTTTAAGGAATAATTACATGGGTATTTATAGTGAAAATACAAGCTCAAAACCCTAATTACATCAATTAACCCTAATGGGCCACGAGCTGGAAGGCCCAGCTCGTCAGGTCGGCCCATCTTGGTTTTGCTCTCCTGGGCCCTTTTCTCCTTATCAAGTCGGCGTCCAGCTGGGCCTTGAGTCGAAATAGGCTTTTAGGGTAGGTGCTACACCTGGTATCAACAGTTAGTCCCCCCCAGGTCGGCGATGGATCCATNATCCATAAATCAGCGAATGATCTTCTAAATAAAGTTCATTTCGGCTGAAGTGCATTAAATGTTTTGTAGGCTTCATCGAATCGTCTTCGTTGGCTTTACCGAATCGTTTTAATAGGGGGAAGCTAAAGAGTCACGCCCTTAAGGTTTCCCACGCGCAATCATTACGCGCCTCGGTAACCGCCGTCTCTCCAAGGTATAAATACCCCCTCGCCACTTCATATCAAGACTTCACAGTTTCAGAATTCCTTTTGCAGGTAGAATCGCTCTCTCTTCTCTCTTCTTTCTCTCTCTGAATTTCAGCTCGGCGGTTAACAAAAATAGCTCAGTAATTTGCCAATAGTAAATTATGTCTTCATCTCATGTCAATCTTGCTGAATCCTCTGCTTCTCGCGACGACCTGCATATCTATGAGGTAGAGGTAGATCTTGAAGAACGAGCTCCCTAAGACAACTGGGCTGCTCCAGACGACGAATTGACGGGTCTCGCACCTACGAAATGTGACGAGGACTCAATTCGAGATCTTGTCCGAGACTTCCCTTGCTTAAACGGGATTCCAATTATAATCCTTGAACCGCATCAAAGACCATGGGATTGCCCCAAAGGTTATGTATGTTTATATGAGTCCCTGTTTAAAAGGTGCCATCTCTGGTTACCCTTGCCGAAGCTGCTAATATCGTACTGCGCTAGATGGAAGATTGCGATTTCGCAGTTGTCTGCTCCTTCAATTAGGCAAATGATTGCCCTACTGGCCCACGCTTACAAATTCCAGGTGGAGCTCGGCGTTAGGTACCTGGAGAACATGCCGTCAATCAACCCGATTGTATAGAAGGGGACAAAGAAAAACATCAGCTTTGTCTACATCAACTTCAAACAACAGTATAAATTGATAACTGTCAGTTCGGGAGACAAGATCCACGCCTGAAAATCAAAGTATTTCTTCCTGAAGATCGTCCCAGAATCCGTGGGAGATGTAGGGAGAATCCTGAGGAGAAAGTGGGCGGAGACCTTTGGTAGATACCACCTAGGACCACCGAGCTGACATATATGGAAGTTTTTGTTTGAATTGCTCCTAACTCGGCTTTCCCTGTTTATTGCAGTTTTGCATTGCAACATTGGCCCGTTTCCTGGTAACTTCCTTGAGGACTCCAAAATATTGCGAGAAGCAGGAGCCATCCATATCAAGCAATTTACCCGTTCTCGCGTCGAAGAAAGCATCTCGTTTGTCAACGCCGGTAAGGGTATATGGCTATTTATAGTTCTAGAAGCACGTTAATATATCTAACTGCAACTTTAACTCTTTGTACAGCTAGCTGGGACCTCAACGCCTGTCCTGTTAAGAAACTGAAGAAAATGGGTCGTCCACCTCCAATCACCGACTACAGATCAAACGTTGAGAAATCTGCCTCGAGCTCAAAGAGGAGGCATGATCAAACATCTGCTTCTTCTGGTAGTGGAGATTCCCGCCCTCCTCTAGCTCACAGGAAAAGGCGTCGATCCAACTAGGATCAACAGTCTCGAGAGGTGCTCGTGATCGAGGATGCTGAAGAGCCGAATCCAACTGTTATTTCTACAGAGGAACAAGGTTCAAGAGAAAGAGTCCCTACTTGGGGGACAAACAACGAACATCAGTGTTCCTACTGGGGGACACCAACAAGTAGAAGAAAACGCAGAGGACCAGTTGGAAGCTCCTCCTGCAGATGTGCATACCACCGATCTGTTGGTTACGCCTTCTGCTCCTCCTACTAGAACTCTAACTGCCTCCCACATCTTAGGAGAAATGACCAGAGATGTGGGATCTATGGATCCCAGTTTGGAGATGTTCGCTCAAGATCTCCCTAACCTTCTTGGAGCAAGTGGTGATGATGAGGATGCAGCATGTGGTGATGATGAGGAACAGGTTGAAGAGAGGGAGGAAAAAGACGAAGCTGCCGACCGTCAGGTTGCTGAGGGAGGAAGCTCCCAAACTGAGAGGCAGAATAACTCACGAGGAAGCTGAGCTTTCTCGTTTACGCATAGGGGAACACCGTTTGTTCAGGACAAACAAGCGTGTGCTAGTTTAGTGAACCGTCTCGGGGCCAATGGTCTGATCGTTCATACTGTAGATCGGATGTTGGCTCTTGAAGTATATGAAACGCTGTCTAGGCAAGCTTTCCAGGTATGCTTATGTCCTTATTTTTGTTTCCTTCTGCGATTACAAGTTCTAACTCGGCGTACGATAGGTGGCAGACTCTAGCGACGACCAACAAGCTCGTCGCGTTCTATGAAAATAAACTCCGGTCTATGGCCGAAGACGAGGGCGAGCTGGAAAGGTTGTCGAAGTTGGCGGCCAAGTACAAGCAGTGTCTTTCCAAGGATCGGCTAAATCTGGACAAGCAAGAGGAGGTCGTCAAACAGCTGACCACGCAGGTAGCTGCGCTGAAGAAAATGCTATGTGATAACCGCGACGTCTGCTACCAATGACATAGCTATTTTGAGGGATGAGATAAACGAGAAATGCGCTATTGCCATGGCGGAACTTCTCAAAGAGCAGGTGATTCAGGAACAGACGGGTGCCGACTTCCTCGAGCTGCGAGAGGCCTATTGTGCCCTCGAGAAGTTGCACGTAGCCGAGATGAAAAGGCTTCGAATCTCTCGAGCTTCAGAAGCTGCGTTAGCGCGATGAGAGGCTCAGATTGAGTGTGCAACTAAGCTTGAGAAGCTGAGGCAGCACGTAGAGGACCGAGATAAGGCTGATCCCATTGTCCAAGAGTATTCCCAGGCTCAGGGAACTTTGGACTGCGTGCGGCTCATAATTGACGAGGGTGGTTCTGTGCCACCTGAGATTATGGCTAAGCTCGTGGCGGATGTAGTGGAGCTCAAGGTGAAATACGATGCTATCGACATAACAGATGTCACGCCCGAAGACTTCCAGTTCCGACCTGCATTTAATGAACATGGTTCAAATTTGATCCAATCTGTTCCAGGGAGCTCGGACGCCTCTGCTGCGGCCCACCCTGCAACTCCATCAATGCCGAGGGGTTAGCTGTTCCTTTGGGGCAGCTTTCACAGTTTTCTTAGGATTGGGGTCAGCCTGTTTTGTACCTCTTGCGTTCCTTTGGGGTAGCTGTCGTGTTTTCTTAGGATTAGGATCTGCCTTATATGTCGGCATCTTGCTTTTACTTATTAAAGGATCTATGTTTTCAGATTTGCACATCTGTTAGGTCGTTGTTGCTGTTTTTCGCAAACATTGTAAGACTCGTCTTTTGATAATGGAAATAGAGCTTGAGCTCGGTGCGTTTCGTGTAATACTTTGTTCAACGAGTTTTGGCTGTGACAAGCATGTCGACTGTCTGCCTTGTTTTTGTTTTTAAAATATGCGTAAGTTATAAGTAGACATTTCTCTAATCCTTGTGCGAACTGAAAAACTACTCGATCAAAAGCCCGAAGGAGATGACCTGCAGATCGTCCCTTTTGACAATTGATCTATAGATGAAAACAGTAGTTTCGTCGATACTCTCGGTTGGAGTACACGAGTCGGAACTCAGCTTTTTAAAATGAGACTTAAGCTTGGACATTGTAACTTCGTACACGCCCAATACTCAGCTTTAGGAGTACGCGAGTCGGAGCTCGTCATTTTCATAATAGAGGCTGTAGCCCGAACATTGTGACTTTTCACCTGTTTAATACTCATCTTTAGGAGTACGCGAGGCGGACCTCAGATTTTTTTAATAAAAGGTCTTTCGAGCCCAGACGAGAAAACTTTGATCTCGCCGACATCCCCGTATATGCACAGGGTATGTGCGAGTTATGACTCGGCTTTTGTTTGT
Source organism: Iberis pinnata (assembly GCA_900406425.1). NCBI lineage: Eukaryota > Viridiplantae > Streptophyta > Magnoliopsida > Brassicales > Brassicaceae > Iberis > Iberis pinnata. The sequence continues at coordinate 15,633 of OVBE01001724.1, forward strand.
GGTTTTTTATCGCAAAGGTGTAGTTGGTACATCTGTTTATGCAGGGAGGTAATGTAAGAAACACCAAGATTGGCTCGAGAGATCGGTACATGGTTAGGGAAAAAAATATTTTTATTAAGTGAAATAGCTGCACCCAATGGGTTGCCTACTTACCCTGTAAACAGGGATCAAGCCAAGTCGTAGTTCACGGTACAAAGGAAACCTAGGAATAAAACGTCTTAAGCTTGGTGACATTCCAGGAGTTTGGGGTTGGCTTTCCGTCCATAGACTTCAGTTCGTATACTCTGGGTTTGACTACCTTGGAAATTTCGTATGGGCCTTCCCACCGAGCTCCCAGTTTACCGGTGTTCACTTCGGCGGTATTTGCGTAGGTCATTCGTAACAGTAAGTCTCCTTCTTCGAATCATCTCTGCTTGACTCCTTTGTTGTAGTATATTCTCGTTGCTTACTGGTAAGCATGTATCTGATAAAGCGCTCTGTCTCGGACTTCTTCGATGTCGTCAAGTGAATCGAGGTGCATAGCGTCATTAACTGCTTTGTTCTCTGGCAACGTTTTTCGGTGCAGGCTGAATACATCTGCTTCAGATGGTACTAGAGCTTCGATACCATGGGCCAAGGAAAACGGTGTTTGATTGGTGAATTGTCGAGGTGTGGTTCGGTAGGACCATAAGACGCCATCTAGTTCGTCGACCCAATTTCCCTTTTTTGAATCGAGTCTTTTCTTTAGTCTTTTGACTATGGATTTGTTAATGGCCTCGGCTTGTCTGTTTGCTTGCGGGTACCTCGACGTAGAGTGGTTTATTCAGATCTTCCACCTGTAAGCATCGACAATAAATAGATAATTAGTATGAATCGACGTGCATGTCGAGGTTATGGCTGGTTTGCCGTCCACCTATCGCAAAAAGCTTGCACTGTTTTTGCACATAATTTAGTGCCGTTATCCGTCATGATCTCGTACGGGATGCCATGTCGGCATATTATGTTTTTCAAAATGAAGTCTTGTACCTTTAATGCTCACAGAGAATCCGGGTCGTTAATGATCCTATGTGTAGGAATCATCTTACCGAGTTAGAAGTCTGTGGTTTTTTGGATGTGAAACCTGTTTAGCTTTGATCGATGTATACGATTCGGCTTCGACCTACTTGTTGAAGTAGTCAGTCATAACCAGTAGGAATTTGTGCTTATTCGTTCCTTTTGGGAAAGGTCTGACGACGTCCATCCCCCACTTCATGAATGGATAGGGATTGGCATATGCATTTAACGGTTTGGTAGGTGCGTGGTTAGTCGGTCCGTGTCGTTGGTACATCTCGCATTGTTTGGCATATTCCTGACTGTCGTGTAGCATTGTTGGCCAATAGTGTCTGTGCTTCTTTATTCGTAATGCTAGGTAACGTCTGCTTGAGTGACTTCCACCTGCGCCTTCGTGAAGTTCGGCTAGTACTTCTGCACGTCGTCCCCCGAGATGCATAGTAGCAGGATTCCGGATGCGGACCGCTTATAGAGTTGCCCATCTATGACGGTGTATCTTGCTACCTTGACTCGAAGTCGTCGGGCTGCCCGTTTATCTTCGGGAATTTTTACTGCAAGGATGTGTTCCTTTATTTCGGTTCGCCAGTCGGGTATGTCATGTTGGTCCTGTTCAGCTTCGAAGGATACCAGCTCGTCAATGGCGTTAGACATTGCAGTGGTAATGCTTGGTGAGGTTAAGTACTCCATCAGGATAGTCCTTTTTAGCTCGAGCTCGTTTGTTGAAGCCAAGTTGGCTAGGGTGTCGGCAAGCGTAATCTCATTTCGTGGGATCTTGGTTAACTCGAAGCTTTCAAAATAGCTGGCCAATTCTTGGACCATTTGGTGGTATTATAGCATCCTCTCGTTCTTTGCTGCGTATTTTCTGCTGAATTGGCTAGTGACGAGCTGGGAATCGCAAAAAGCGTGTATTCGTGAAGCGCCAAGATTCTTCGCGAGTCATAGACCTGCCAGTAGGGCTTCATACTCAGCTTCGTTATTGGATGCCTCAAACTTGATCTTGAAGGCTTGTTCGAGCACCTCGCCAGTTGGTGATTCGAGTCTAACGCCTGCACCTGATCCTTGTTTTCTTTGTGAACCGTCTACGTAAAGATTCCATATGCTTGGTGAAGGTGCGACATGTGCCTCGGGTGGTATTCCTGCAGCAAAATCTGCAAGAACTTGGGATTTTGAACATGTTCGATTCCGATACTCTATGTCATATTCACTGAGTTCAACCGCCCATTTGGTCAATCTCCCGGACTGGTTCGGGCTATGAAGGATAGTGCATAGTGGCTGGTTGCTGAGTACAACGATAGTGTGTGACTGGAAATAAGGCCGTAGTTTCTGAGCTGCGGATACTACTGCTAGTGCTATCTTCTCGATCCGTGGATATCGCGTTTCGGCGCCGTTTAGTGACTTGCTGACGTAAAAAATCGGCTTTTGTTACCCCTGGCTTTCCTTGACTAGGACGCCGCTAACTGCAGCTTCGGATACTGCAATGTAAAGGTATAGGATCTTGCCGTCTTCTGGCTTTTCGAGTACGGGAGGCGTGGTTAGGTATGCTTTGAGTTCGTAGACTGCGACCTGGCACTTGTCATCCCACTCGAAACATTTGTTTGCTTTGAGTAGTTGATAGGACGGTAAGCTCTTATCAGTGGACCGTGAGATGAATCTGTTTAGCGCGACAATACGACCTGTGAGATTTTGTACCTCTTTCCTCGTTCGTGGTGCTGGCAAGTTGAGGATAGCTCCGATCTGTTTGGGATTCGCTTCGATCCCTCTTTTGGTGACGACGTAACCTAGGAATTCGCCTGACGTGACTCCGAAGGTGCACTTGGCCGGGTTAAGTTTCATTCCGTATAGATTCAGTGTTTCGAAGCACTTGGACATGGTCGTTGGCCCTTGCCGATTTGACAAGCATATCGTCAATATAGACTTCCATTGACATGCCGATCTCTTCCGCAAACATCTTGTTGACGAGGTGTTGGTATGTTGATCCTGCATTTTTTAACCCAAAAGGCATTACCTTGTAACAATAGATTCCTTTGTCTGTAATAAAGGCGGTTTTCTCCGGATCTCCTTGGTGCATCATGATTTGGTTGTATCCTGAAAAGGCATTCATAAACGTTAGGAGCTTGTTGCCTGCTGTAGCCTCGACTAGTCTGTCTATGTGAGGTAGGGGAAAGCTGTCCTTGGGACATGCTTTGTTTAGGTCGGTAAAGTCGACGCATACGCGCCATTTGCCGTTCTTCTTTTTAACGACAACAGGATTGGCTAGTCATTCTGGATACTTCACTTTGGCGATTGGGCCAGCCTTCAAGAGTTTCTCTACTTCGTCGTTAACTGCTTGTGATCGTTCTGTTCCAAGTTTGCGGCGTTTCTGCTTTATCGGTTTGTAGCTTGGGTCTACGTTTAGTTCGTGGCAGGTGATTGACGGGTCGATTCCTTTCATATTGTCCATGGTCCAAGCGAAGGTTCCTGCATTCTTTTTTAGTAACTTGATTAGCTTAGTCTTAATGGCTTCGTCCAGCTCCTTTCCGGTTCCTGTGGTTCGATCTTGGTATTCGGCGTAGATACTGATTTGCTCGATTTTATCTAGTTCTGGTGTGGAGTCGTCGGTCGGTGCTGGGCTCGCCGTTCTATCTGACACTTGCAATGTTTGATTCTGATGCTCTGTTAGGAAGCAAGTCCGAGCTACACGTTGATTTCCCCTGATCGTCCATGTTATGTTCTCTGTTGGGAACTTGATGCATTGGTGATAGGTTGATACTGCGGCCTTCATGGAGTAAAGCCATGGAGTTCCCAGGATCACATTGAATGCCGAGCTCTGTTCCATAACAACAAATTTAACCATTTGGGTGGAGCTTCCGACCTGGATGGGCAATTTGATTGTGCAGCGAAAGAGACGGTTTTGCCGCTAAATCCCGTGAGTGTCCTGCTACCGCCCTTGATCAGGTCGGCGTTCACTCCCATGTTTTCTAGCGTCTTTTTGAAGATGATATCAACCAAGCTACATGTGTCGATGAGGATTCTTGCTACCTCCGTGTTTGCAATGACCAGCTCGATGACTAGGAAGTCGGCACTATGTCAGTACGTTCCTTTTGTGCAGTTACAGCTCGTCGTTCAGAGATTCGGATATATCGTACGGAGTCGTTGCACGAGACTAGTCCTCCCATAATTACGTTAACTCGCCGTATAGGTAATGAACCTTCCTTAGCTCGGTCATCAGGGCTACGATCTCTCGTTTGGGTTGGAGGTGCCATATCATCGCTAGTATGTGAGCTTTTTTCCCGAACCGTACTGACCTGGTGGGCCTTATCCTTATCTTTGTCCTTCGTAGATGAATTGTGCCATGTGTTTCCACCTCGTCATCTATCATTGCTCCGGTTCCTGCTAGCATTGATTTCGCCTTCCTGGAATTTTCTTCAAAGGAGGGCTTGCAGGTGTCGGCAATCTGCGGTTTTATGTCCGGTTCGTTTATGGAAGTCGCAGTAGGCCTCTAGGTCATTGTCAGAAGGTGGAGGCTCGTCGGTGCTTTTTTCGCTATCCGGGATTGCGTAAGTGGCACGTCCTTGCCTATCTCTTGAGTAGTGTTGCCTTGGTTCGCGGGGGATTTCCTCCTTATCTCTGCTAGATCAGGTGTCGTGGTGCTTTTTAGACATCGCGGCATGTTCTTCTTCTATGTCGATGAATTTGTTGGCTCGGTGGAGCGCATCTTCGAGCGTTTGCGGCGGGTTGATGAGTAGCTCGTCTTTGAACCTTGACTTAAACCACAATGCTTTTCGTAGTGCAGCAATTGCCCCCTCATCGTTGATTACGATACGAGCTACGATTCCCTTGAACCTGTCAATAAAATCTTTCAGTGATTCGTCTTCGCGCTGGGATAGGTTCCAAAGGTTGGTTGTTGACGCTCTCTTCGCGATGTACATTGAGTAATACTTGACGAATACGGTGGAGAGCTGCTGGAAGGTGTCGATGGTTCCTGGCTACAAGCGAGAGAACCAATCCAAAGACGAACCTGACAAATTTTCAACAAACAATTGACACAAACCGGCATCTCGTTATTCAAGTGAGAATTGTGCTCGTGCCATGGCGATGGTAAAGGCTGTCAGGTATTGGAATGGGTCGCTTCTACCGTCGTATCCTGTAAACTTGACTTTTGCAGAGTGCCGAACTGGTATTTTGGTGACCTTTCTTGAGAAGGGAGTTCGTTGAGTCTCCTCGATGGCGCGCATAATATCCGGAGCCGATCTGGTGGCATGGTGTACCTGCAAGCTCATGATTTTTAGTTGTTCGCGAATGCTCTGCATCTCGGTATCCTCGGTCGAGCTCCTGAACCTGTTTGTGTTAATGTGGTATGTGCGCCCTCGATCCCCGCTTGTAGGAGGAGTTTGGTGAGATGTCCCGAACAGGTTCCGATTAATCGTGCGTATGTCTCTCTCTTCCGCGGATGCAGTGATCTCTTCCAGCTGTGCTCTTAGGGTTTGCGATTCTGCTCTCAGCTTGGCGGTTTCTGCCTGTTGTTGTTTCATCTGGTTTAACAGATTCTGCATGGTGACTTATGGGGCTTCTTCTTCGTGGTCAGATGCTGTCTTCTCGGCGTGATCGTCTTTGTTCGTCAGATCGACGGTAGATCCGTCCTGTCCCTTGTCGATTGATCTCGTGGTCATTGTTGCTGGTTGTCTTTCTCCTGCAAAGATAAATCATGAATTTCTTCAAGCAATAGTCCCCACAGTCGGCGCCAACTGTTAAATCAAGACTTAACAATTAGGTTTAGGTCTTTGATTATGTGGGTAAAAGCTCAGAAGAATTTCATATATCTTTAAGGAATAATTACATGGGTATTTATAGTGAAAATACAAGCTCAAAACCCTAATTACATCAATTAACCCTAATGGGCCACGAGATGGAAGGCCCAGCTCGTCAGGTCGGCCCATCTTAGTTTTGCTCTCATGGGCCCTTTTCTCCTCATCAACTCGGCGTCCAGCTGGGCCTTGAGTCGAAATGGGCTTTTAGGGTAGGTGCTACACCTGGTATCAACAGTAATCATGGGCGTCCTGTGGTCGAACTCTGTGCAGGCTGTGGCATCCACGTACCACTATTATCTCAAATTTCCAACTCCTTTTGGAATCGAATCAATCCAAGGGAATCGGAGGATATCACAAGTATGCCTCACCGCTGAACAAAAAAAGAAAACCGCAACGCCAGAAAACATCACCGAGAACAAAAGACAAAAGGGTTCCGCCAAAAACATCATAGAACGGGATCAAACAGAGTCCTTCTGGCAACTGCGGAAGGCATAAACCTAGAGGCAAAGCGCGAACCGGCCAGCGAACCCGTCATCTCAGTATGCTTAGACGGAAGATTTCCCAAACGCTGCATCGAGATCGATGCTAACCTCTGTGACCCCATAAAAACGCAACTCATAACTTGTGTAAAGAACCTCCATATGTTAGCATGGGCCCCAGAGAATATGCCAGGAATTGACATCAACGTAACCTGCCACGAACTCAACGTCGACTCGACCTTTAAACCCGTTTAATAAAAAAGGCGGAGATTGGGTCCTGAACGCGCTACTGCAGTAAATGACAAAGTCGAGAAACTCCTCAAAGTCAGGTCAATTATGGAAGTTAGGTATCCCGACTGGCTCGCTAATCTAGTCGTGGTTAAGGAGAAAAATGGAAAGTGGTGGGTCTGCATTGATTTCACCGACCTCAACAAAGCGTGTCCAAAAGATAGTTTCCTACTGCCGCATATCAACCGCCTGGTGGAAGCCATGATAGGAAACAAAATATTATCATTCATGGACGCCTTCTCGGGTTATAATCAAAGCATGATGAATCTTGACGATCACGAGAAAACTGCTTTCATCACTTACCGTGGCACTTACTGCTACAAAGTAATGCCCTTTGGCCTGAAAAACGCCGGGGCAACCTATCAACGACTGGTCAACCGTATGTTCTCCAAAGAACACGGAAAGACGATGGAAATATATATTGATGACATGCTTGTAAAATCCCTCAAGGAACATAACCACATCGCCAATCTACAGAGATGCTTCGAAAAACTAATCCAACACAACATGAAACTAAACCCGGCTTAGTGCAGATTCGCCGTAGCATCAGGGGAGTTCCTCGGATATCTTGTCACATACCAAGGTATCGAAGCTAACCCAAAACAGATCATCGCACTTATTGAAATGGCTTCCCCGAGAAACAAGCGGGATGTGCAGAGGCGAACTTGAAGGATCGCTACACTTAATCGTTTCATCTCGCGATCGACGGACAAGTGTCTCCCTTTCTACGATATTCTAAAAGGGAACAAAAAGTTCGAATGGTCGGACCAATGCAAAAAAGCCTTTCAACAGTTGAAATGTTACATGATATCGCCTCTAGTCCTCGCGAAACCGGTCATCAGGGAACCTCTCTTCTTATACATTGCAGTATCTACAATAGCCGTAAGCGGTGTCCTCATTAGGGAGGAGCGCAACAAAAAAAAGCCGATTTTTTACGTGAGAAAAACCCTACTTGACGTTAAAATATGGTATCCACTTATGGAGAAGTTAGCCCTTGATGTAGTAATGTCGGCACGAAAACTACAACCATATTTCCAGTCGCATTCGATAATTGTCCTCACAACATTCTCATTACGAACAATCCTGCATAGCCCTAGTCAGTCGGGTAGACTAGCAAAATGGGCAGTCGAGTTAAGAGAGTACGATATTGAATACTGTACGAAGACGTCCATAAAATCGCAGGTCCTCACCGACTTTCTAGTAGAACTCCCAACGGAAAGTATCATAAATCAAGAAGATGACTCGCTCTGGACTCTCCATGTAGACGGATCCTCATCCAAACAAGGTTCAGGAGTCGGGATCCGGCTCATGTCTCTAACTGGAGAAATACTAGAATAGTCATTTCGTCTCGTATTCAACGCATGAAACAACAAATCAGAATACGAGACGCTTATCGCCAGATTATGATTAGCCCATAGACTCAAAATAGGAAATATTCACGCCTATTGCGATTCGCAGCTAGTGGCAAGTCAATTTAGCAGAGAATTCGAAGCCAGGGACCAAAGAATGGAATCATACCTGAAACTCATTAGGGACCTTTCCCAAGGTTTTAACCAGTTCGCCCTCACGCGAATACCTCGCTCAGAGAACGTGCATGTCGACGCTTTAGCAGTTATGGCCACGAGCTCCGATCCAAGTCTCAAATGAGTTATCCCCATGGAGTTCATCGAACATCCGAGTATCAGCCCCCTGATCATAATAAACTTAATCCACTCACTAGACGAAGACATCAATGAGACAAATCAATCAAAAGAAAATTTGGAGCAACTCGGATACGGATGCAATAAACTATAGATTCAAGAAATTCGATCCTAGATAGCTGAAGGAACACTTCCCATGAAAAAACAGACCGCTCGAGAAGTCAAAATTCATGCCGCACGATACGCCCTAGTGTATGGAGAAATCTATAAATGAAGTTTTTCCAGAACCCTCATTACTTGCGTAGAAGGAGAAAAATTGCGGAAAATCATGGAAGAAGTTCATTCCGACTCATGTGGGAATCATTATGGCGGAAGATCTCTCGCAATCAAAGTAAAACATCACAGATATTACTGGCCAAGTATGGTTAAGGACTGCGAGAAGTTTGCCCGGAAGTGCGAAAAATGCCGGAGGCATGCATAGACAATCCATTAACCCGCAGAACTCCTCTCTTCTATTTCTTCACCGTACCCACTCATGTGTTGGGCAATGGACATCGTCAGGCCCATATATAAATCTAAACAGAAATGTTTCTTATTGGTCCTGACAGGTTTCTTTTCAAAGTGGGTTGAGGCCGATTCGTACGCTAGCATCAAAGACGCTCAAATCAAAAATTTCGTATGGAAAAATATCATTTGCAGACATGGGATCCCCTACAAAATCATGACGGATAACAGATCTCAGTTTATCTCTACGAAATCAACTCCCAGATACCCCCAGGGTAATGGTCAAGCAGAAATCATCAACAAAACCATACTAGATGGACTGAAGAAACGCTTGGACGCAAAGAAAGGATGATGGGCCGAAGAGCTCGAAGGAGTCCTCTGGAAGAAGTTCATTCCGACTCATGTGGGAATCATTCTGGCGGAAGATCTCTCACAATCAAAGTAAAACATCACAGATATTACTGGCCAACTATGGTTAAGGACTGCGAGAAGTTTGCCCGGAAGTGCGAAAAATGCCGGAGGCATGCATAGACAATCCATTAACCCGCATAACTCCTCTCTTCTATTTCTTCACCGTACCCACTCATGTGTTTGGCAAAGGACATCGTCAGGCCCATGTATAAATCTAAACAGAAATGTTTCTTATTGGTCCTGACAGGTTTATTTTCAAAGTGGGTTGAGGCCGATTCGTACGCTAGCATCAAAGACGCTCAAATCAAAAATTTCGTATGGAAAAATATCATTTGCAGACATGGGATCCCCTACAAAATCATGACGGATAACAGATCTCAGTTTATCTCTACGAAATCAACTCCCAGATACCCCCAGGGTAACGGTCAAGCAGAAATCGTCAACAAAACCATACTAGATGGACTGAAGAAACGCTTGGACGCAAAGAAAGGATGATGGGCCGAAGAGCTCGAAGGAGTCCTCTGGTCACATAGAACAACGCCACGAAGAGCAATTGGAGAAACTCTGTTCGCCCTTATATATGGGTCGGAATGCATGATTCCAGCGGAAGTAGAATTTCCAGGGATACGCAGAAAGCTGCTCCCAGAGCAAAATGAAACGAATAATCTAATGTTGCTAGACAATCTCGACCTCATCAACGAACGTCGGGATCACGCCCTCATACGAATCCAAAACTACTAGTAAGCATCTGCAAAATATTACAACTCGAACGTACAAAGTCGCAAATTCAAAGAAGGCGACCTAGTCCTACGCAAAGTCTTCCAAAACACTGCTGAACGAAACACATGAAAATAAGGAGCAAACTGGGAAGGACCGTACAGGGTCACAAAAGTGGTCCGACCAGGTGCTTACGAAATTGCCACAGCTCACGACGTTAAGATTCCAAGAACCTGGAAAGAAATTCACCTCAAAAAAATACTATCATTTAAACAAACGACACTATGATTGAACTACGAGACGGCTTGATCCCGAAAAAGGGTACATAGGCACCTTTTTCATAGGAAAAATGCAGCTGTCCCTCCTCTAAAAAGGGGGGGGGGAGGTGGGTACGTATACATAGACTTGTATACTCCCATATTTTAAAATATCCGCACTATGTACTCAATATTTTCAAAACTTTTACGCAATACAATACTTATCTTGGCTTAACAAATTTTTCGGATCTTCCTGATCGCATATATTCAATCATACTCCAAATATTTTAGATCCTCGTATAATCCAGAAACAATAGTCATACGAACAACTCTAATAATCTCTTCGCCTACAAAGGCAAGCTTATCATCCGACAAAATAAAAAAAAATTCCCTAGGCTTGTCTTGAAAAAATGAACGGAAAAAGAACTTTCGGAAAAAGCGAGACATCGCGAACTTCCGAGAATGAACTTCAAAGCTCGTACAAACATAGTCTCTGAAGACTCTAGAATCCAAAACAAGCAAACACCAGCTTTCACACTAAACCCATCGACTGGCCCCCGACAGATAAACTAGTCACCCAACCTTTCATAAGATCGGTTCTCACAGGCCCGACACAAGGGTAAACAGCGCTATAAGAACCAAAATTTTGGTCAGCACTTCCGAACGGTCTTCGAAGAGATGCTCGGTTCCAAGTAGATACATATCTATCGCAGATTCCAACATCGAAATGGAATCATGTTGAAATCCCAAAATAAGATACGTAAGTTGGAACAGTCACCGCACCCCTTAACGGAGATTAAACATAGGTCTTGCCCTAAACCCAGCACACAAGTCTCTAACATCTCTTGACATAGTATCGAACACCGGTATGAGATTCCTAAACTTGTATCTTTTCTTACATTAGCAAATTTGCGAATGCCCGGATACACCTTTTCGGAAAATTCCGCACGAATAAACGATCGTAGCGACCACCAGAGAACGAGGTACGAACTGACTACTCATATCCATAACTCCAAACACTTAACTCAAAAACTTGATTCAAACTAAAGCGGCAAAGCGGAAAGAAAACCCAAAACCACACATGGCCAGGTTAGTTAACAGGCCACAACAGAAACACAAAAAACATAAAAAACGTCCTAAATAGGACTGCGATCTAATTCGTCATTCAGGATGAGGACCTCGTCCTCACCCGCTTCACCACCAGAACATTCCGTCACATTTACTAAGTCGATGACCAAACGAAGCTCACAGTTGCAGTCCGTCGGATCATTTACAGACTGCCCTAGGATGGAATCAACAAGATCCGGTTTGGGATCAACGATCGGAATTGCATGACTCAACGAACCCGCGGCAGCCTGTACTTGACATTAAATATGGCGTAACTCTATCGCATTAGCTATTTTAGCTTTCTTCTCTTTGAGCAGGGAGCTCAACATCTTCCCGAGATTCCTCTCGAGCTGGCTAACCTGATCTTGTGAGACACCTCCGATGCACGCTCGTCCCTTATCACCCCCAGCTCCACCTCCAAACGAGATAATTTTTCCTCTGAATTTGTAAGCCTCTCTATAAAGCGCTCCATTTCTGATCCACAATCGCTAAATATCCCGCCAATGAAAGAAATGACCTGCGCATGAACGGTGAGGAGATAACAACTACATCAAACAAGGGAATCTTAAGTGTACATACCTTGGTTTGATACCATGACATCAAACTAGAACCCAAAACACCTTGTGGAGGAGATTCATTCTTACCCGTTTTTGCAACCTTCTTCTTCCCAGCTGCCCCGAAAGAATAGCAAGACCTCTTATGCACTACAAAAGAACAATGGGGGGGGGGGGGGCTCCGGTNAAAACAATCTCCCGTCTGAAAGGAGGAGGAGGCATCAATTCGTCCCCATGCTCAGAGCTTCGAACAGAAGCCAGAGTAGTCAAAAATATTGTCGTGAGAATCTCTCCATGGTATGGGTTGGGTGTCGGATGAGGCAAAACGGCTGGCAATGCAATCGGCGCAACCCGGAGAACTAGGCATTCTATCTCAGCATCATGACGGGATATCTTCTCTTGGAAGTCCGGGAATCCCGCAACGAAAGAAGGGATCTCTCCGGGAACAGGAGAACCGGAAGAACCTCCGGAACAATGTTATCCGTGGGGGTCATGCCATTCTTCTGAGGAGAAGTCATCTTAACAGAAGCTTTCAAAATGGAAGTTTGGAAATAATGAGAATGTATGGAAGAGAGAGTAAGCATCCACTAGTTATAGGCAAGTATTTTCGAAATAAAATAATCCCAGAATTTTTATAAAACTAGATTTCAGATATTTCTCGATCGTGAGTTTTGATCAAAACACACGTTTCTCACCCGCAATGTCCAACAAGAACATCGTGAGCTGGGGGGCTAACTGTTGGGGTCAAAAATGGTACATTCAAAACCAACGACTGAAAAATACTTAAACATTTTAGCGACACCGATCGATGGAACGTATTCACTAAATTTCCGGAAATACGTAACAATTATCGAAAAGTCAGGCAACCACCTCTGCGCTCTTTTATCCTTAGCCGAGAAGGTTTTGTCGCATCGTTTTTTCCTATCAGTAAGGTTTTAAGGAGGCAAGATGGCTCAATTATGACCGATGATCGCAAAAAACTAAAGACGCTACTATGAAATAGGAACGACGACAAGTATTTTCTGACAAATGCCTTGAGCTTCGTACGTCGCTTACACACGAAGACGAAAACATACGATCAGCTCACCAACTGATGAGTTGAACATTATGAACTCAGCTCGCCAGTTGGCAAGCTAAATAACACACATTAAGCTCGCCAACTGGCAAGCTGAATCTTATGAATTCAGCTCGCCAACTGGAGAGCTAGATCTTGTAATTTCAGCTTACCGATTAATGAGTTGATTTTGTTCGAACCCTTTATCTTTTGTTTCGTATCATTCTGAGATTCCGTTAGAATTTTGTGACTAAAATCGTAATACTTATTCGTAGGGATATCACTACCATATGATTATTATTTACGGATCGCGGAAGTTTTGGGAAGTCCTTTCATATAAGATTCGAATCGTATAAAATTGCTAAACGACCTAAGGTATCATTCTCCGGAACGATCGTAAGGATATGTTTGTATCTTTAATCATACGAAGTAGTAATGGTATATTTATCATAAGGCCCATATCGTATCGATACACGAAAGACCAATTGATCGATAAGAATCGTAAAATTGCCAAAACCGCACAACAGCCCAACAAGGCCTAAAACGCTATAAACGACCCACTTGTGTTTCTAGGCAAGAATCCGGCCCAAGTACGATGATGGTCACAACTTGTTGTGAAAGCCATAGAGAAATGGAAGGAAATCAGAAAAGGAAAGTTTCTGCAAAAGAAAAGGAAAGTTTTCGCTAAAGAATCAGGGACCAAAAAGGAAAACGGACAAGCAAGGAGTCTATATAAGAAGGATGAAGGGAGGAGACAAGACACGTTGAAATTTCTGCACCAAAAAACTTAGGGTTTTTAGGTTTTTATTCTGTTCTTAGAGAGTTGCGACTCAATTAGGCTGTTCATGGTTCCGCTGTTAGTTGTAGGATATTCACCAGTTGTTCTTACGGTTGGGACTGCACCCTGATTGTAAAATGTTCACAAGATTTAGAATAAGAATCCTCTTTTCCCCATTTTGTATTCTTTAAATTTCATACTCATTCTTTTATTTTCGTACTCGGTCTTATTCGTGTTTGACTCACATAAATCCGGGATCTCTGGAAAGTTAGAGTTCACTCTGATTTTCTATAACTAACGGAAATCGACAGTGAAAATCTCGGTTCCCACAGGATTCAGACGAGGAAAATAATGGAATCTATGACTTCGACCTAACTCTGGGAGACATATGGAAACATTTGACCGATCAGGTGGTACAAATGAACAAGCTCAAGATCGAATCCCAAGATCTACGATAAAAATTGGACCGCATATCCACCTTGATCAACGAAAGAGATGTACGCACTGTGAGCAGGCCGTTTTTTGGGTTGGCGACTCAACCCCAGAAACAACACCTCGGATCGTAGTCGTAGCACCGAGCTACCAAAGCTGAGATGAACCCATTAGTCTCCAAAGATTCTAGGGGACTGCTGCAAATGAGGTACAACATATCTGAAACCAGATAAAAGATATGAGCTCATAGGTACACTAGGCAACCAACTCATCACCAGACATCGTGAAAGCACTCGAAGAAGCACAACGAACACCTTTTACTACGAGAATTATCGAGATGCCGATATGAGATTCAAATAAAATTAAATTTGCTTTATACGATGGGAAGAGTGATCCGGTCTAATACTTTATAGCATTCACTATCGCAATGGAGCAGGCTCAATTTGCTCCCGAAGAACGAGAGCCATGAACTTTTCAGTTGTTCGTCGAAAACTCATTGGGTCCAGTTTTGTCATGGTTCTCTCGATTTGAACCCAATTCCATCGATAGCTTTCAGCAGATGTCAACAATGTTCATCAAGTATTATTCAATCTTCATAGCAAAGAAATCCATGACGACCGATCTCTAGACGTTATCCTAAAGGAAAAAGGAGTCACTCCGAGACTTCTTGAACAGGTTCAAAGAGGTCATCGTTCGAATAGTAATAAATGACAAAGGATCCATCGTTCCTTGCAAAACGTACTATGGCATGATTGTAGGTTCAAAGATGAGCTATTGATCAACCCTCCACAACCGCTGGAAGATGCACTCCATAGAGCAAACAAGTTTTTCAAAATAGAGGAATATCAGGCCGAAATGGCAAAAAATAATCCAAATTTAAAACCCTAGTGGGAGAAGAACGAGCTCCCCTCATAACAAAGGAAACATTATAGTCGAGCTATGAGAAGAGAAGAAAGAGGGCGTGTTGTATATGCCATAAGCAAAAGCAAAGATACGGTAGATGTCCCTTCGTCCATTGACGAAGACCCTGAGGCGTATTGCGAGTTCCATAAAAAGAAGGGGCATCACATGCCTGACTACCGTCATCTACAAGCTATCCTCTTAAAGAAGTTTCAGGAAGGAGAAATTGATTCGGGCAGACAATGCAATAACGATGGAGGATGAGGCGGAAGCTCGAGGTTCAGGTCGTCTACACGAGGGAGGGAACATGCATAAGTAAACACGATGCATGAAGCAGTACTCGCACTGTAGATGGCATGACCCCACCAAACGATACAAGAGAACGAATCCAAAAAATACAGTTGAGATGCGGACTGCCAAAGGATCGCTACCAAGGAGATGAATTAACATTATAATGGGAGGAGTACTATCATGAAACGACTATATACGATCGATCTAGTGTTTAACATAATCCTCGAGACTTCGTGGCTTTACTATATGAAGGTTGCAGTGTCAATCTATCTCCAATGCATTAAATTTCCAACTAGCACAGGAACCTAGACAATTACAGGAAGCGGATAGCTCAAACTTGCTTCCTAACGGAACACACGATGCGAACTGTACAAATTTTAGGTGCGGGCAATCCATCGCCAGTGCACGCATAGTTTATCTCTTGAACTTGAGAAAGTAGAACATGTCAACATCCACCACGAATACCCAAACCGGACCGTAGGAATCGGAAAGGATATGGATACAAAGATCAAAGCTGATCAGGTTTCTCTTATGAGAGATATTGTTACCACCTTCGCTTGGTCCATGGATGATATAAGGGGATCAATCCAACCATCACATCTCATGAGCTCAACGTTGATCCCACATACAAACCAATAAAGTAGAATAGGCGCAAGCTAAGGTTAGAATAATCCCAAGCGGTGAACAACAAAGTGGAGAAATTGTTAAACGCAGGGTCAATCGCCAAGGTGAAATACCCTTAGTGGTTGGAAAATCCAGTCATCATGAAGAAAAAGAACGAAAAATGGCATATATGTGTGGACTTCACCTCCCTAAACAAGGCATGCCCTAAAGAGAATTTTCCGCTGCCACATATCGATAGACTAGTCAAAGAAATCATAGGAAACGAGTTGTTATCGTTTATGGATGCTTTCTCATGGTAAATTCAGATCATGATGCATCCAACAGACAGAGAAAAGACTGGATTCATCACAGATCGAGGAACATACTGCTACCGAGTAATGCCTTTTGGGTTAAAAACGCAGGAGCAACCTATAATTGCCTCGTCAATAAGATGTTTGCGTACGAGTTAGGTAAGACTATGGAAGTTTATAACAATGAGATGTCCCTCTAAGAGAAGGACCATGTGGGGGAATCTAGCAAAGTGTTTCGAAACACTCAAATCCTAGGAAATGACGCTTAACCCAGGTAAATGCATGTTACTTGTTAGGAGTAACATCAGGCGAGTTCCTCAACTACATGGTAACAAGAAGGGGAATCGAAGCAAATCTGAAGTATATCTCAGAAATCCTTGACCCCCCACCTCCTAAAACAAAGAAGGAAGTACAAAACTTGAGTGGTCGAATTGCCCCTTTGAATAGGTTCACCTCTAGGTCAATGGATAGGAACCTCCCTTTCTATCAAATTTTTAAGGGAAATAAAAGCTTCGAGTGGGACCAAAGATACGTGGATGCATTCACAGAACTATAGCGCTACCCAACCACTTCTCTGGTTTTGGCTAAACCTAAAGAAGGAGAGATCTTGTACTTTTATGTACTCGTATCAGAAACAATGATAAGTGGGGTACTCGTACAAGATGATCAATGAGAGAAGAGTCCGATATTCTACACGAGAAAGGCATTGAACGACACCATGATAAGATATCTGATGGTCGAAATGGTCGCATTCGCCATAGTCACATCCAATCTCATACTATCGTGGTACTTACTGATAGTAAGATTTTTCAGGTATCATAGATCAATTCCCCATTATACACATGTGTTGTAGTATAGATGAGGTGTCAATCCAAATGTTGTGATGCTAACGATCAAGATTGTAATGGTTCTCTTGAGTCAAGCTAAACAATAAAAAGGGTGTTTCTAACAGATCCTAAGTGAATAGAAAATGCATAAAACTAAAAACATGAACATAAGAAAACATGCATAAGTAAGTAAATAGGTAAAAGGCAAATGAGTAAAAACATAGGAAAAGAAAAAAGGGTAAAGATGCAATCAAGTGGAAAACAGTTCCTGAGAACAAGGATAATTGACTAGAGATCCATCATGAACTACCTAATAACCGAACATAGCTCAAACAATGAGCTATCCCTAGATAGGAGATTCATATGCAACCAAGTCCAATCTCTTGATATATAGAATCATCCTAAGGAATCACCAGACTAACTCTCGTTAACGGTACACTACCTAGTAGGCATGAAGAACTAATCTACTAAAGCCAATAAGCACCCTACACATTTAATCTCTTAGGCTAGGATATGAAAATCTCTGAAATCACCATGTTCAAGCATTTGATTGAAAACCTTTTTAAGTGCTGAACTGCCCAGAATCAGATTTCAATTGATGTGAAAGAAATCAGCATGAGGAGCAATGAAACAGAAGGGATCTAGATGTAAACAAACGTAGGTACTTAGGTAAAATCAGAACATCAACACTAGTCTACCCCATCCTCAGGAACCTAAGGGAACTACTCACTACACATGGGTATGAAATAAGGAAAAACATAAAACATAAATGCTAAGCAGAACATCATGATCAAAAGTCAAACTATGAAGAACAACCAGAACACTAACCCAAAAAATAAGAACATAAATGAAACAGTAACAAATAGAGGAAAATGATCAAAGCTAAAAAATAAGATTAAAAGCTTAAAAACTTAAATCAATATGCACCAGATAGAACATAACCCTAATCTATGCATGAAAGTAAAAGAAAACAGAAGATTAGCATAAAACTTAAAAGGATTATGGGTTTAACATCAAGAACACTAAGAACATCAAAGGGAAAATAGAGAGTTAAGAAACCTAAACAAAAACCTAAAAATGGCAATAAAAACAGACTCTCCAAAATGGAGGCGTTTTAGGGCTTATATAATGTTTAGGAAAAGCCTCAAAATGCATAAAAGACAAAATAGAATCATTGGATTGGGTCTTGGGTCAGGTCCATTCTGGATTCCAGTTACGTTGGTCGGGTCAGAGCATGTTTGGCTCGAGATGAGAAGTGAACGAGATTGAGCCGTGTAAAAATGGTGCCGAGACAAGATTTGGCTCGATCGCTGGATCGAGACGTGAAGAAGTGTTGTGGTCGAAGAAATAAGGAGATGGCTAAGGTGAAGAGAAGTCTTGGAGCATGCTCGGCTCAATCACGGGATCGAGGCCGAGAGATGGAGATCAAGGCGGCTTAGGTGGGCTCGATCTGTGATCGAGCCGGAGATAGGTGTGGCTCGATCCATGATCAAGCCGAGAGAGAATGCAATCAAGTCAAGTAGACTTTAGGGATCGAGCCAAATGTGGTGTGGCCGAGAGAGATAGATCGATCTAGAATGTTGTGTGGATCGAGCCGGACTTGGATTCGGCTCGATGGGGAGATCGATCCGGGCCTTGTGCTGGTTCCATTCCACAATATTTCCGTTCCTCTTCTGAATTCTCAAAAATCATCCTGAAAAATCCTTAAAGTCCTGAAAAATCTTCAAAATGCATGCATATGCAAATACTAATGCTAAAATCCCTAAAAATCACAAACTCGCTAATAACAACTATAAATGTGATATATGAACATCTAAAGACGTAAAAATTAATGTTATGACTTCTAAAAACCATGAAATTACAGAGACATCAACTCCCCCAAACTAAATCCTTTCTTGCCCTCAAGCAAGTAATTCAGAAGTCTGGGTCAGAGGTTTGAAAGTGGGAACTCAAAACCAAAACATAATGCTAACACATGTAATATAAATGTCTAGGATACTAGTTCTAGAATGCAGTCCTAAGCTCGTCCTACTTAAAAACCTTAGCCATACTC
>OVBE01001725.1:0-34649 GCA_900406425.1 Iberis pinnata
CTTCTCACAAGAAGCATATATCTCTTTAAAATCAGAATCAATGGCATATAAATCTTTTTCAAGTCCAAGTAATTTGGTTTCAAGAGTAGTTAAGAGAACATACCTTCTAGATAGTGCATCAGCAACTATGTTTTCCTTACNACATTTCTTGTACTTGATCACATATGGGAAGGTTTCAATGAATACAATCCATCTAGCAAGTCTCTTGTTCAGTTTTTGTTGTCCTTTGAGGTGCTTGAGGGACTCATAATCTGTATGGATAACGAACTCATTGGGACAAAGATAGTGTTGCCATGTTTGTAGTGCCCTCACAAGTGCATAGAGTTCTTTATCATATGTTGGATAATTCAGAGTTGCTCCTCCAAGCTTTTCACTAAAGAAAGCTATTGGTTTCTTCTCCTGCATAAGTACAACACCTACACCAACACTAGATGTATCACATTCTATTTCAAAAGTCTTAGAAAAACCAGGAAGAGAAAGGATTGGTGAATTGGTGAGTTTCTCTTTCAAAGCCTGGAATGCTTCTTCTTGTGCTTGTTCCCACTTAAAACTCACGTTTGGTGCAGCCAAAGTGCTAAAGTCCTTGAGAAATCTTGATATGATCCTCCCTTGATGATCGATGTTTTGAAGGTGGAGTTTAGGTTGTTCTGAACCGAAACAGTGGCTGGTGGATTGATGAAGTGAAGGTAGATGATTATGGACGTGATAACAACAAAGGGATGGAGATCCTTTGTAGTTTGGATAGAGGATTCAAGGATATCACACCCAAGAACCAGATAAACCTTGAGAATCACTCTACAAGGGGTTTGCTTTGGAATCACTCCGTAACAGAATCTGAATCGCTCAGAAAATTAGAGAATTACTTTTTTTGTCTAAAACTTGCTTAATGATAAAAGTTGGGTGGTTCTTACATATAAAGAGAAAGAAATGACTCTTAGACTTCTAAACCTCTTAAAGACAATATATTAAAAGCACAAGTTTGATAGATTTGAATTTAAAAGAAAAGGCTCCTCCTTAGTTGTCTCTGTCTTGTCTTCATGATCAAAAAATTGAGCAATTACGTAGTGAACCAATTGCCTCATTAAAAACCAAACTTGGAAAACCAATTGGGACAAAACCAAGCTTGGGAAAAAGAGTACAATTGGAAACACTAACCCAAATGTTGATCATTGGTTTGGATGCATAAGATAGTTGTGTGTATCACATCCAAACCAGAGCAATTGGAAGGGTTCCAAGAATGACACAAAAGTAATGAGATAGCTCGAGCAAGCTTCTTGGTTCTAGCTCATGTCATCGGTCCTTGTTGCATGTCCATAGCATCCTCTGGTCCAAGAAATGCATCTTCAGCTTCAAGCATTGTCTCCTTAGCTCCTTGAGTGTTGCTCCTTAGATTCACATCATCCTCTCCCACTTGAAAAGGATTTGACCTCAAATTGAACTCATCTGCAACATAAAGAATAATATCAGGAACATTAAAGCTAGTACTCACTGGGTACTTACCTTAAAGATCCAGCTTATAGGAATTGTCATTGATCTTGTGTATGATCTCAAAAGGACCATCAATCCTTGGCATGAGCTTTGATTTTCTTTCTGCTGGAAATCCCTCCTTTCTCAAGTGTAACCAAACAAGGTCTCCTTCCTTGAACTCCATTTGACGCTTTCCCTTGTTTGCTTGCTTAGCATACTACTTGGTTTTTGCCTCAATATTCAGCCATGCCTTTTCATGTATCTTCTTGATTATTTCAGCTTTCTTCGTTCCATATGTACTTATTCTTTCACTCAAAGGTAAAGGCATTAAATCCAATGGAGATAAAGGATTAAAACCATAAAAAATCTCAAAAGGTGAGTATCTAGTGGCAGAAGGCAAAACATAGTTATAGGCAAATTCTACATGCGGCAAACAATCTTCCCAACTCTTTAAATTCTTCTTAATCAATGCCTTAAGTAAAGTAGACAAAGTTATATTCACTACTTCGGTTTGACGATTAGTTTGAGGGTGACAAGTTGTAGAAAATAACAATTTAGTGCCTAACTTACCCCATAATGTTTTCCAAAAGTAGCTAAGGAACTTAGTATATTTATCTGAAACTATAGTCATATTCATTCCATGTAGTCTAACTACTTCCTTAAAGAACATATTTGCAACATTCACAGCATCATTAGTTTTATGATAAGCAGTGAAATGAGCCATCTTAAAAAACCTATCAACAACCACAAATATAGAATCCTTACATGTCTTTGTTCTTGGTAAACCAACAAAAAATTCCATAGATATGTCATTCCAAGGATGAGTAGGAATAGGTAAAGGAGTGTACAAACCGTGTGGTTGGACTTTAGATTTGGCTTACTTACAATTTATGCATCTACTCCAAATTCTTTCTACATCTTTTCTCATATACGGCCAAAAGAAGTTTTCCTGCAAAGTGTTAAGCTTTTTGGCTACACCAAAGTGTCCCATTAGTCCTCCTCCATGTGCTTCACTAGTAAAAAACTCTCTCAAAGAACAGTTAGGTATACATAGTTTTTTTTCATTGAATAAGAAACCATCATGTCTATAAAAACTACCAGAAGCAAACTTCTCACACTTTTTACACACATCTTCAGAATCAGGATCATTAGCATATAAATCTTTGATTTTCTCAAATCTTAATAATCTAGCAACAAGAGAAGAGAGTAGGGTATACCTCATGGACAATGCATCATCAACTACATTGTCTTTACCTTTTTTATATTTGATGACGTAGGGGAATGATACAATGAACTCAACCCACCTAGCATGTCTCTTTTTAAGCTTATGCTAACCTTTTAAATTCTTAAGAGATTCATGATCAATGTGAATCACAAACTCTTTAGGCCACAAGTAATGTTGCCCGGTTTGCAATGCTCTAACTAGTGCATACAGCTCCTTGTCATAAGTTGGATAGTTGAGAGTATTTCCTCCAAGTTTCTCACTGACAAAGGCTATAGGCTTTTTATCTTGCATCAACACAACTCCAATTCCTATACATGAGGCATCACACTCAATCTCAAAAGTTTTTAGAAAATCAGGAAATATCAATAATGGTGCATGAGTTAGTTTATGCTTTAAAGTTTGAAACGCATCCTCTTGTGCTGACCCCCATTTGAATCCTACATCCTTCTTGCTATAGTGCTAAAATTCTTGACAAAGCTCCTGTAGAATCCAGCTAATCCATGGAAGCTTCTTACATCACCTACAGATTTTAGGGTTGGCCAATCTTTGATAGCTTTCACTTTTTCCTCATCTACTTGCATTCCATTTGCTCCTACAATGAAACCCAATTACACCACATTATCTGTTCCAAATGTGCATTTCTTAAAGTTAGCATAGAGTTTTTCCTTTCTTAGAACTTCTAAAACAGATTTAATGTGACTAGCATGCTCTCCTAAGTTCTTGCTATAAGTCAGAATATTATCAAAGTAAACTAATACGAGTATTCCTATAAACGCCCTAAGAACATGATTCATCAATCTCATAAAAGTGCTAGGAGCATTAGTAAGACCACATGGCATAACCATCCATTCATATAACCCATGTTTTGTCTTGAATGATGTTTTCCATTCATCCCCTTCTTTCATTCTGATTTGGTGGTATCCACTCTTGCTATCTATCTTTGAAAAGATAGTGGATCCATGAAGCTCATCTAGCATGTCATCCAATCTAGAAATGGAGTGCCTGTACTTAATAGTTATATTGTTGATAGCCCTACAATCAACACACACTCATGCTTTCATGAATATGGCTCTTCTTCATTAGCTCATCAACCTGTCTTTGTAGCTCCTTAGTTTTCAAAGGGTTGGTTCTATAGGCTGCCCTATTAGGTACAGTATATTCAGGGATAAATCTATTTGATGCTCTATGCCTTGGATAGGAGCAATCCTATGGGATTATCTTCCGGAAATACATCACTAAAATCCTGTAAAGGATACTTAAGTTCACTTGGAAAAGCCTGTGGAGGATTAGTGAGATTAGTCAAAGCTTCTGTGTAAACAAAGATAAGCATAGGCTGATTGAAATGTATAGCTTTCTTTACCTCACTAGCCTTAACAAAGAAATTAGATGGTTTCGAACACTGTTCATCTTGTTCTTTTTGTTGCTTAAGTTGTAGTTGGTCTTTATGTACCTCTTGTGGAGAGAAACGCAAGAGAGTGATCATTTTTCCAATCAGCTCAAAAGTATGCTTGTTGGTATATCCATCATGAATAACCTGCCTATCCGATTGCCATGGTCTTCCTATAAGAATGTGACCAGCCTCCATAGGTAAGACATCACATAGAATGGTGTCTCCATTCTCATTCAGCCATTGCAGTTTGTATGGTTTGGGATGCTTAGTAGTTTTCAAACCCCACTTTTGTACAATAGTAGTACTAGCTACATTTGTGCAACTTCCACCATCAATAATCAGACTACACAACTTGTTGTGCACCATACACCTAGTATGAAACAGATTCTCTCTTTGCTCTTGTTCTTCTTTCTTATCTTGTAGGCTAAGAGACCTCCTTGTAACAATTAAATTTCCAGCAGGTGCTTCTTCTTCAAACTCATCAAAAGAGCACTTAACCTCATGAGTTTCATCTTTGGATTCATACTCACCATTCTCCAGAAGCACCATAACTTTCTTGTTAGTACATTCATAAGCATAATACGCTATTCCATGACACTTGTAGCATTTGACATCTCTAGATCTAGTAGCATTAGCTACTGCCTTTCCTTTATCTTTAGCAAATGTCGGATTGAACTTGTCATCTGCGTTTGTAGTATTACTAGGATGAACTGGTTTGTTGTAGATAGGTTTACTATCTCTTGAATAGCTTGGTTTAGAGTTTCCAGCCCTGTAGCTTGTTTTTGTAGAAGATCTCCTTTTGATTTGTTGTTCAATGAGTACAGCCTTGTGCATTTCTTCTTCAAGGTATTCAAAACGTTGTAACTCCAATTGGTCTTGGATATCTCTGTTTAATCGACCAATAAACCTTGATATACTAGCTTCACGACCTTCC
Source organism: Iberis pinnata (assembly GCA_900406425.1). Classification (NCBI taxonomy): domain Eukaryota; kingdom Viridiplantae; phylum Streptophyta; class Magnoliopsida; order Brassicales; family Brassicaceae; genus Iberis; species Iberis pinnata. The sequence continues at coordinate 5,017 of OVBE01001725.1, forward strand.
ATTATATTAGCTTTGATCAAAAGCTTCTCAAGCTCCTGAAAATACTCTTCAACTTTTCTGGAACCTTGGACAAGATTCTTAGCCTTTGATGAAGCTCCCTTTCATGATGACTAGGTACAAACCTTCTCCTCGTTATGTTTGTCATCTCATTCCAAGTAGAGATTGGAAATTCACTAGTTCTTCTTTTAACGGTCACAAGCTGATCTCACCACCTCAAAGCATAATCATAAAAATCTTTGGCCACAAATTTAACTCTCTCAACCTCGGTGAAGTTGTGACAACTTAACACTAGTTCAATCTTGGTTTCTCATTCAAGATAGGCATCAGGATCAGAAGTTTGATAGAAAGATGGAATCTTTAGCTTAATGTCTTCAATATTGTTTCTTGGATATCTAGCTCCTCTAGCCCTCCTTCTGCTCATATGAGTATGGTTTGATGCACTACTCCTTTCTTCATAGTAATCTTCAGTTGCAGAATCTCTAGGTTCTTCATGGAGTATATTGGCATTAGGATTCGTCAACTTAGGCCTTTTTTTCCTAGATAGGCCAATTTCATTTCCAGAGGGTGAGTTGAACTCCTTTCTAAAGGCATCAAATTGATCATTGAGTGTTTGGTTCATGAGCTTCTTCATTTGGGAAGTTATAGCCTCAAACAACAACTTATAGCTTTTAGAACACTTATCTCCATTATCAGACATTGTTCCTTGCAAAAGAAACACAAAGAAATGCTCCAAGTAAAGCGAACAAAAGAAACCACTCAAACAGTTTGTAGAAAATCAGATTATCCTGGAGTAGCAAAACTGAGTAAAAGTGAGTATCAAGCAATGATATTAAGCACGAAAATGATTCTATATGAACTTAAAATGCTCACAATCCAAAGGGTACGAATATTAGATAGTTTTAAGCATGCACAGAATTTAAAGAAATTAGAATATGATTAGTCACAATCTAAAACAAGTTTAACACTTCTTTATGAATCTAAAACGTGTCCTTTCACTTCTAAACTTGATTTCAAGGTTAAATAACAAGTTTATGCACGAAATCAATCATCCATATTCATAAAAGGAAGATGTCATCAAACCCAAAGACCCTGAGCCACTTTTCAGAAGATGTGCAACATCATGGCAAGTTATGAAGATGTACAAAAGCAGTACACAAAGTTCATAGATTCAAGATATGAAGCCAAGACAAGATTATAGGATGTGCAAATCTTGTGTATTTTGGATGTGCATAATTAGTACAATCTAGAATACACTTGAGGATCTTTTGTGCAAGCTTTGGGAAAATAATGACTATGTGCAAAATCAGTACTTAACCCTCAGGAAACATTCAGGAAGTGCAAGAAAGGGGGAGACTAATTTTGGACATGTCTAAAAGGAAAAGGAGCCTCCAAAATGAACAAAGCCATAACATGGGCTAGATTCATTTTGGATATGATTCTCTATGTGGTCCCAAAAGCAAAAGCAAAAAGCAAAAGAAAGAAGATTCAAACAATTGCAACTTAGTCCTTAAAACAATTTCAACTTGGTCCCTCATTTATTCAAAACTTTGGAGGCGAAACGTTTAGAGTTTTAGGGTTTTAAAATTCTTGTAAACTCTATAAATATGAGCCTAAGGCTATCTTGTAATCTTCTAAGTTTGGGAGAAATAATCCCTCTTCAATATACTCAAATTATAGCTAAAATATTCTCAACATTCTCACACATACTCTCAAATACTCTCACTCTCAAATCTCTCCAAAGATATTCTCCATCATTCTCCTCCATTCTACATGAGATAAACTCTCAAAATCCAACATGGTATCAGAGCAAGATTTTCTAGAGTACCTTATTTCCGCATTTTTTTCACTTCATTTGGTTTAGCTTTATCTTTTAAAACGTTGTAAGGCTAACAAATGTGTTCTTGAGCTTCTGATTTTTCTTAAATATGTTTTTCAGAAGTTTCAAGTTCTTAAATATGTTTTCTAAGTCTTTAAATTGTTAAATCTGGTTTTAAAGCTCTTCTCCCTAGTCTCTCAATGTTCTTGAAGCATTGACTCTATTCTAATAGGCTGGAAAAAGGATTTGAAGTTGTTCTCCCATGTTTTAAGCTTTTCAAAACTTTAAACTATGTTTTTGAAGCTAAAAAGCTTCTGTTTTTATGTGTGGGTTTGTAAGCTTCTTCCTCTAAGTCTTTCAATCTTCTTGAAGAATTTATCCTAAATTAAAAGGCTAGAGAAAGGATTTGAAGCTTAGACCCTTATTTAAGCCATTTTCAAGGCTTTCAAATCTGTTTTGAAGCAAAACAACTTCGGGTTTTGTTTAAACCAATTTTTCATGAGTTTGGAGCTTAAAGCTTCTGTTTTGATCTTTTTAATCGGTCAATAGGTGTTTAAATCCCGTTTTGAAGCAAACGCTTCTGTTTTTAAAAGGTTTTATTCGGTTTTGAGATGTAAGAAAGAGGAACCAAGTTCTTTAAAGCTTGTTTACAAGTGAGACTTTGCCCTTATGGGTGGAAGTGAAAGGGTTTGATGAATCATCTTACTTACATCTCTTTAGAAAAGAGATCCATGAAAACTTATCTCCTATGAGTCTAAAGTTTCATGATTAATCCAAGAAGAGAAGAGAACCATGGTTGCTTTGCTACAATTGGGTATAAGCTCATGATGAATCCAAATCTCTAAGGGACAAAAAAAAAACCCTTCCTTAAATAACATGAAAGAACCATGATCTCTTTGCTTTTATGAGCTTAAGAATCATGTTGAATATTTATTGGTTAAAAAGATCCATGGTTACTTTGTTTTAAGTAAAACATAAGAGCCATGATGAATACGAAATTTAAGGGAGAAGAACCATGGTTTCTTTACTCTTATGAGTTTAAGAACATGATGAATCTTAACTCCTTAAGCGACAATACCATTTAAGCTATTGAATGAGATTTATGCCTTCTTTACTTTCATAAGTTCAAGAAGCGTGTTGAATCCATTGTGTTCAAAGGATAGTGATCCTTGTATCTTTTGTTTAAATAAGCAAAAGGAACATGTTAAATCCAAAATCCTTGTTTAAAAGAGATCCATGAACATTTCACATTTATAAGTGTTAATGTCATGTTGAATCCAAAAGAAAAGGCAAACCCAAACCAAAGAGAACCATACATATTGTGATGAATCCAAATTGGTTTGGGAATCTCTCTAAAAGCTTTAAGGTTCAATGAAACATCAACCAAGTTGCTCTTCGGATTGATGGGAACCTAGTTGTGTAGCCGAGACAAGTTATGGCCAAATTACTCTTCGGATCATACTCTCAAATCTGTCCAAAGATATTCTCCATCATTCTCCTCCATTCTACATGAGATAATCTCTCAAAATCCAACACATCCATATTCATCAAGTGATTCATCAAAAACAAAATTAAACACCAAAACAGATTCAAAGAATACAAAGAGACAAAAACAGATTGAATAAGAAGTTTAAGAGAAACTTCTTGTTTTTGTGAGTACTCAAGCCTTGAANATTACTCTTCGGATCATACTCTCAAATCTGTCCAAAGATATTCTCCATCATTCTCCTCCATTCTACATGAGATAATCTCTCAAAATCCAACACATCCATATTCATCAAGTGATTCATCAAAAACAAAATTAAACACCAAAACAGATTCAAAGAATACAAAGAGACAAAAACAGATTGAATAAGAAGTTTAAGAGAAACTTCTTGTTTTTGTGAGTACTCAAGCCTTGAAAGTGCTCTGATACAACAAAATATGATCCTCCCTTGATGATCGATGCTTTGAAGGTGGAGTTTAGGTTGTTCTGAAGCAGAATAGTCGTTGGTGGATTGATGGACTGGAGGTATATGATTATGGACATGATAACAAAAATGGATGGATATCTTTTGTAGTTTGGATAGGGGATTCAAGGATATCACACCCAAGAACAAGATAAACCTTGAGAATCACTCTACAAGGAGTTTGCTTTGGAATCACTCCTGAGCCGAATCTGAATCACTTAGAAAATTAGAGAATCACTCTTTTTTCTAAAACATTTCTAATGATAAAAGTTGTGTGGTTCTTACATATAAAGACTAAGAAATGACTCTTAGACATCTAAACCTCTTAAAGACAAGATATTAAAAGCACAAGTTTGACAGATTTGAATTTAAAAGAAAAGGCTCCTCCTTAGCTGTCTTTGTCTTGTCTTCATGATCAAATAATTGAGCATTTACGTAGTGAACCAATTGCCTCATTAAAAACAAAACTTTGAAAAATTATTGGGACAAAACCAAGTATGGGAAAAAGAGTACAATTGGAAACACTAACCCAATTGTTGATCATTGGTTTGGATGCATAAGATAGTTGTGTGTATCACATCCAAACGAAAGTCATTGGAAGGGTTCCAAGAATGACTCAAAAGTAATGAGATAGCTCCAACAAGCTTCTTGGTCCTAGCTCTTGTCATCGGTCTTTGTTGAATCTCCATTGCATCCTCTGGTTCAAGCAATGCATCTTCAGCTTCAAGCATGGTCTCCTTAGCTCCTTGAGTGTTGCTCCTTAGATTCACATCAATACTAGACTTCTTGTAAACACATAGTTCTTCTTCATTTCTAATGAAATCAAACTCTTTGATTTATTCATTAAAACGAAGATTCCAACTCTGAGATACTTGCTTCAATCCATAAATGGAACGGTAAAACTTGCATACCTTCCTAGCACTCTCAAGAACTGTAAAACCTTCAGGTTGTGTCATATTCACATCCTCTTCAAGATTTCCAATAAGGAAAGTTGTTTTCACATCCATTTGCCATATCTCATAATCATCATATGGTAGGCAGCAGTTGCTAGGAGAATTCGAATGGACTTAACTATGACGACTGGAGAGTAAGTTTCATCATAGTCAATACCATGAATTTGTGTGAAACCTTTAGCTACCAATATAGCTTTTTATATCTCTATATTACCATCCATATCAATTTTCTTCTTGAAAATCCATTTACACTCAACATCTTTAACAGCTACCATAATTTGTTAACCCACATGGATTCCATTTCGGATTTCATAGCCTTTAAACATTTTTCAGAATCGGGATCCATCAATGCTTCCTTGTAAGATCTAGGTTCATCACTTTTTTATTATTAATAGATTATGATGATTCGCCACCCAATCCCAAATCTATTGGGCTCGTGAAGGTTCCTTTCAAACCTGCGCACCTCAGGTTCAACAGGTATAGTTTCTACGACTCTTCATAGATCCAATTCATATGCTTCTTGAAAAAATGGAACATCCTCCTGTTTTTCTCGAACTTCTTCGGGTATTACTTTACTCCCACTGGTTCCTTTCGACATAAATTCTCTTTCGAGAAAGATACCATTCTGAGCAACAAACACTTTGTTCTCGGTGGGATTGTAGAAGTAATAACCTTTGGTCTCATTAGGATAACCTACAAAGAAAACGTTTATCAGATTGGGTCCTAACTTCTTTGTAAACATACGTTTAACATAAGAATCACAACCCCAAATCTTAAGAAAATACAAATTAGGAACTTTTCCAGTCCATATCTCATATGGAGTCTTTATCATTGATCTTGATGGAATTTTGTTTAGTGTAAACGCATCACTTTCTAAAGCATATCCCCCAAAAAGATAATGGAAGATGTATGTGACTCATCATCGATCAAACCATATCCAATAAAGTTCAATTTCTCCTTTCCGACACACCAGTTCGCTATGGCGTTCCCGGTGGAGTGAGTTGTGAAACAATTCCATATTCTCTTAGATGATCTCCGAAAGCTTGGCTTAGATATTCACCTCCACGATCTTATCGCAAGGTTTTAATTGTTTTTCCAAGTTGATTTTGTACTTCATTATGAAATTCCTTGAACTTTTCGAAGAATTCAGATTTATGTTTCATTAGATAAACATAAACATATCTAATGAAGTCATTAGTAGATGTAATGAAGTACTGAAAATTTCTTCTAGCACCTATACTCATGGGCTTACATACATCTGAATGTATCAAGTCCAATAGGTCATTAGCCCTTTCACTGTTTCCAGTAAATGGAGTTTTAGTCATTTTTCCAAATAAACAAGATTCACATTTCTCATAAGATTCATAATCAAATGACCTCAAAAGTCCATCGTGATGAAGCTTTTGAATGTGTTTCTCATTTGATGACTTAAACTTCTTGGTACGAATGTTATAAACAGGCGAGGTTTGGTTTAGAACATAAATCTCATTCTCTAATGGAGCACTGCCATAGAAAATACCATCACGATCAAAAGAATAACATTTATTCTTGATCGAAAATTCAAAATCTTCAATGTCCAAGCATGAAATTGAGATGATATTCTTGTTTATAGCAGGAACATAGTAACAATTCTTAAGTTCTAAAATCATGCATGAATGTAAGGACAATTTATATGTTCTCATAGCTAATGCAGCAACCTTTGCTCCATTAGCCACCCGAAGTTCAACTTGCCCTTCCTCCAAAACTCCCCTGGTTTCCAGTCTTTGCACATTAACACAAATGTGTGCACAACAACCGGTATCTAATACCCATGGAGTAGAGTTAGAAGTAGTATCATTTACTTCTATAACATACATACCAGAAGAAGAAACATCAAATGTGTTCTTTCTTTCCAGATCACTATACGAATTAAGGAAGTATTCAATTTATCCTTCTCAATGACATATGTGAGGGTTTGACATAACTGTCGAGAAAGAAAAGCTAAATCAATATGATGTTCATGACTTATAAGAATTCTTAACATTTAAGAAAACTCCCACTAAACTCAAAAAATTCCTCAAAGGAGTTTAGTGATCCAAGATCCATATATTACTAGAATCCAAGTGGGCTTTGGTTCCACTCCTGAATGTTTAGCTATTTAGATAAGCAACACCATTGCTAATTTTATCCAATATAATTCTTGGTTGTGGATGACATCTTATGTCTTATCCAACCCTATTTCTCTAAGCCCAAACCGTTTTGATAGCCTAGTCAAGTAAACCATCTTATTTCACATAGTAACAATTACTTTTCAAATACTCAAACCATCATGGACCGCTGCTTTGGCAGATCCGCCACACAATGATTAAAGTTTTTATTGTTACTATTTGTCTCACTTTCAAACAATTGTAGACCGCTGCTTTGGTAGACCCACCATACAAAAATTTAAAATTTGACAATTAAGATAGGAGAGATATCACAATACTTAACATTGATTTGAAGAATTAAATGTATTCAAATTATATTCAAGTTTATATCAAATATAAATTATAATATATAATAGATACATATCACATATGCAACTAATAGAATTATAAAATTCTTAACAATAATCAAATTAGATTTTAGAAATTAAATAATTTGGATACTTATAAATTACCAATCGTATCTTTCAATACTATTACAAGAACTTTTATTTAAGAAAATCTCATCGCATGAGATAACGAGAAGAAAGTTCAAGATTAACTTCTTAACTTTAAGATTCTCCATTCTACCGAAAGAGATATATATACCAATTCTATTGATCATATAAAGAGATTAACATAATCATGAATAACATACATGAACGCTTTCTTTTGCCAATAAAATCAAATATACATGCATAATTGAAACATAATTATCATACCGAGTTATGATTTCGAGTCAACAGAGTTAAAGAGAATCAATGATATTAATAATAACCGATTACAATACATGCAACGATTTGATTTGATAACGAAAGCATAATTATCAACAACATAATAAACAACACATGTATATGTTATTCAATTGATGCACAATTAGCCGATTATTTATTAATAAGATAAACAAATACACTAGATTTAAAATCAAATTATACACGTTTGCTCTAATACCACTATTAGAAATCGTAACAATTTATAACGCTTTATAAATATTAATTACAAATTTAATTTCCAAAGATTCGTGCAAATTCTGATATAAATCTAGAATATAGAGTTTGAATGTACCCAGATATTCTGCAGTGGAACTACTTATCTGATTAGTCATCTAAGACTTCTGAGTACTCCAATTTCTATGCCTCTACTGATATCCATACGCACACAAACTAGATCGAAAACGGTATGCTAATATCTATAAGATCAAATTTCGGAAGAGTTGACACGACCAACTATTTGTCCCTACATTTTTTTCTTTTTAGGGTTTTCACTAATTCACATCCCAATCCATTCGTTAACTCATTATATGTATATATAATGACGTTAAGTAATGTTAATACATTACGTTAATGTATATGTATAGTGGGCCAAGCCCAAGTATTAAAACAAATGATTCATAATCATTTTTAATCTCATCGTGAATTGTACAAAATGAATTAGTATATACTTGTAATTAATGTTAATTCCTTCTAACTAAAATAAGTAATTTATTTATATTTATATATTATATAACATATAAATAAAAATCTTATTGAACCCAAAAAAACTATATGATCCAATTTGTTTAGATATGTGACCTTGTAAGATTATATAATATTAGCAATGGATTCATAAACCATAAATTATAAGCGGTCTCTAGCAAAACATTAAAGCCACATAATATTATATAATTGTTAAACCTTGACAATACAACTTTATCTAGAGTAAGTACAAAATGATTTTAGGACATTACCAAAAATATTTACAAAGAGCCAATTTAACAAGGGTTACATAAAAAAACATGTTTCTCTTGCTTTGCGGGACTAAGTGTAAACATATCCCAACAATCGATGGAAAGTCTCGCAGGATGTGTAAGTAATTATATCGAGCCACGTAAGAAAAGTTTGATCCACATAGTTTCAAGCAGAATGCTCATAATTAAGAAATGAAATAACAATCATATCGTAAACTTCGAAACCATTTTCCCGTAAACTAGAAAAGAAGTAAAAAAGAAAAAAAAACGATTATAAAATTAAGAGAAAATAGCTCAAATACCATAGAAATGTTCAATAATATCTAGAACACCATATATCTTTCAAAAATTACTAGAGTACCTTCGAAACCCTTGTAAATTACGATTCACTCCCTTGCTTAATTTTCTATTAATTTGGTTAATTTATAATAAACAAATACACGTCACTCAACCGTATTCTACATCATTAAACCGTATTTCACGTCAATAAAGCATACATTATACATATCAAATTTCTCAGTCGCTCAACTATTTCACTCTAACTCATTCGCAAAATATTGTTTAGTGACCTAGTTATAGCGCTCGTCGTCTTCTCCGAAATCGTCATGGTCTAAATCTTAATGTGAACCCTCCTCGAAATTTCTGGTAAGTTGCAATTGATTCACTTTGATATATGTTGCGAATGAGTTCGATTCTGTTGTGTACGAGTTTGATTTATGTTGTGGCTGAGTTTCATTTCTGTTATGACCGTGTTTGATTTACGTTGCTATTGAATTTGATTTTATTGCATACCAGTTTTTTTGTTGTTGTGTCTGAGTTTCATTATACATATAAATATACAAATCTTTTAAATAAAAGCAACAATTTAGTTTCGCTACTTTTAACCCTGGTCGTCTTCTTCGAAATTGTATTCGCCCTCGTCGTTATCTCTTGTATGTTGGGAGTGATTTTGACATATAATGCGTAAGAGTTAGATTATTGTTACGACTGAGTTTTATTTCTGATAAGACTGAGTTTTATATTCTGATGTGACTGAGTTATTTTACATAGTAGCTGAGTTATATATCTTATATTAAAAGGCCTCAAATGTTAAAAGGTCTGAGTTATTCTTACCTAAGAAAAATAGAAAGGGATGAGTTATTCTTACCTCGGAAACATAGAAAGGGCTGAGTTATTCTTACCTCCGAAACATTGAAAGGGCTGAGTTATTCTTACTTGGAAATATAATAAAGGCTGAGTTATTCTGACCTCTGTAACGTAACAAGGGCTTGGTATTTGTCTTTTTTTGAAAAAGGTGGTTTATCGAAGATAAGCGATAGATTACAGCGTTGATTACAACGAAAAGAGAAAAAAACGAGGCGGGTAAGTTAAAAATTATCAAATTTAAAATGAAATTTACGGATGAATTGTCTTGCTTAAAGACTGAGTTTTCTTATTGCTATACAACTGAGTTATTTTCGTGATTAGTTGTTTCTTGAGTGATTATGTTAATTTCATAAATACTTGCTTGTTCAACATAATAATTACAGGGCTGGAAATAATTACTGTATTTATCATCCCATTGCATACTTTAGAGTTCAGCTTCTTGCATTTGCTTCGTACAGAGACCTATGCCTCCTGTACAGGTCACCAATCTCTGCCACCAGAGCATCTTCAAGATTGGGATCAGCCAACAACGCAGCAATGGAGCCCAGAACCTAATCAGTCAAGAAACGTTGATCAATCGGTGAAGAAACATTGACTAATTACACTTATGGAGACTATCATAAGAAAGTTTTCATACATGGGACATGGTAAAGCCAGGACACCATCGGGTGACTCTCAACATATCCATGTCGATGGTGCCATTTTTGTTGATGTTTGGATGGTACACCTTAGTCTTGAAAGACACCTACACATAACAAGCAATCGTGCACAAGAGCAAGCAAGATGATCACTTAATTTGCGTAAGACAAGAATGAACCCTTGGTGGTAGCATCAGATAGTGAGGAGGGAAGCGGATGGTGATTGAGAAGAGTCCGTCTTCATACAGAGTACCAACTGCTCCTATTATGAATCCTTCCCAGTGGAAGATTTCGTCTCCCACTAGACCTACAAGAGATGAAATTTCGGGGTTATGTATCTGTTAGGCTATAATTGTATTGAAGAACATGATAGACTAACCGACTGAGAAGTGTGAAGGAGGATTATGCTTCAACATTTTTAACTTCGAGTTAATCCTTACAAGCGCCATCTGCAAAAGAGAGGTTATGAATCTGGGACTAAATAAAACGAGAAACAGAAAAATATATAAAGAGACCTGGAGGGAGAATAAAATGTCGCGATCTTTTCGAGGAGTCACAAATTTAAATTTACACGCATAATAAATAGGTCATTCCACCGTTAGGGTTATATAGGGCTAAGCTATTCTTACCTCCGAAACATCGAAAGGGCTGAATTATTCTGACCTCTGTAACGTAACAAGGGCTGAGTATTTTTTTCAAAAGTATATTAGAAACGAAAGCCTATGGGCTCAATCTTAATATAACCCTATGTATTTTTCATTTTTCAGTGATCTCGAGTCCAAATTAAAATAACTTCAACAATTGAAATAAAACTCGTATATATTAAATAAAAAACAAATATTACCAATTCCATACATTAAACATTAATTTAGGGTTAACTCTCCTTTTTATATTTGTTAGTAACCCCTAAACCACAATTCATTGACGAATGTGAATTATATAAAATGTGGTTAATAAAGACTCTGTTTTCAATCCAAAGTGAATATTAATAAAATGTTTGTATCCACTTTATTAAATGAGAATTGATAATGCTATGAGATGTATGTATGTTGTCTTAGAGTTACTTTAAACCTAATATATAGATTTGGGAACGAGATCTGACTCATATAAAGTTAATCATATACAATGTATACTCTAAATAACTCATCAAGAGTCTAACTCACGTTTTTATATGAGAAAATTATCAGANCTCCTTTTTATATTTGTTAGTAACCCCTAAACCACAATTCATTGACGAATGTGAATTATATAAAATGTGGTTAATAAAGACTCTGTTTTCAATCCAAAGTGAATATTAATAAAATGTTTGTATCCACTTTATTAAATGAGAATTGATAATGCTATCGAGATNCTAACTCACGTTTTTATATGAGAAAATTATCAGACTAGTAAGGGTTTATGGTTTAGGGTTTATGGTTTAGGGTTTAGGGTTGGGTTAACTTCCCTTTTATTGGAACTGTTAGAATATATCTATAAAATGCACATATTTTACTTAAGAACTCTGAAAAGATAATTGTTAAAATCGCAAGAAATTGGCTAAGTAGAGAATTGAACCTCATTCGGTCAAGTAAAAAAGGTAACTCAACCATACTCAGAAGCAACAATTTGTCATTCATATCTTACAAAACTACTATAACTCAGAAACAACAACAAAACCATTCAAAACATCAGTTCAACAAGAATGAATCCAAAGATACAACTACCGATATACCAACAGTTTGTGGCAAAACTACTACTACAACTCAGCCTACCAATAATATAACTCAGTCGAAATCTTTTACATAACTCGGCCCGTTAAAAAATACATTTATACCAAATTGCTTATTAAAAACATAACCATTTGAACAAGTCAGCCGCATCATGGAATTAAGTTAGTTACATCAAAAACATAACTCAGCCTTAATACTAAAATAACTCAACATTTAAGTTAATATAACTCAGTCTATCATTAATATAACTTAGACTTGACCCAAAAAAACCTCTATATCAAACTGCTTATTGATAGTTATTCCAACACTCGAAGGTAGAACGAACGGACCAATGTCGCCGAGAAAGTCCCCGTACAGGTTCGATTTTCCATATGCTTAGAAAACCTTGCAATTGTCGAGTATCGTTCGCCATAGTTTTCAAAGCTTTATTCGAGAACATGTAGCTCAGTTGAATATGATGCCTCGACTCATTCAATCCGTTATCACCGAATGCCAGTTACTGGAAACAATAAGTACCTGATCCATATGCTCTCAGTGTGAGATGAAGAATAAGATGAAGAAGATAGATGCAGAAGTTGGTTACCGAAGAAGAATAGGTAAGACTATCTACAATGCATAAAAAAATTCAACACCCTGTCTCTCAAATTTAACCTTGAACATCATCATCCACAATGGATGATGACATGGCATGGATGCTGACATGGACGATGACATGGAAAAAAGATAAGTAAGCTGCAATAGCAACACATAACCCAGTCCAAGTTAATCAACGATCAAATGCAACGTAAGTCAGTCGCAAGGTGAATGCTATTCTAGTAATTAATCTTTCTCAAATTAATCAGGCGTAATATGCTGGGAAACCATAAGTCAGCCCTTTCGTCAACTAAATTAGCGGTGACATGAATGCTATTCTAGTAATTAATCTTTCGCTAGTAGGTCAGTCGTAAACACGATGATTTGAACGTTAATCCAACTCTTGACGGCTGAGTAGAGGTATCTCAGCCGTGTTAACATCCAATAAGTCAGCTGCATTAAATCAGCCTGCGAAACATAACTCAGCCATCTCTAACTATAACTCAGTACAATTTTCAACAAGTCATCACACCGAAGTATAAGTTAGCTGTAACAGAAGTATATAAGTCAGCCAGAAAAGCGTAAGTCAGCCATATTTTCGTATGTAAGCCATTACGTAAGTTGACTTATGACCGTAAGTTAGCCTTTTTAAAAAAAATCAGCCAATTTTTGTAAGTAAGTCGTCATGAGTGGGTGACTTATGCCCGTAAGTCAGCTAATTTCTCTTAACTCAGCCAGATTTTGTAAGTAAGTCGTCACGAGTGGGTGACTTATACCCGTAAGTCAGCTAATTTCTCTTAACTCAACGGGTTTCAGTAACTCAACTGCAACGTAACCATAAGTCGTCTCATTAATACACGTCAGCGAATATCTACGTGGCAAATGGCATTCCTGTAAATATGTTTTTTGTCACAACATTATAGAAGGGTATGTTGGGCATTTAAAAAATGCAAGTAAAAAAAAAAAAAATTTGTATAGTTCTAGGTATTTCTACTAAAATGTATGGTAGTTAAACGAAGTTTCCTAAAATTAAAGACGTCAACATGCTTGTGTCCCCTCTCCTTTTGACTCACTCTGCCTGTACACCAAAATTTATAAAAATATGACCGCAAAATACAACATATATTCTGTTTACTATTATTTAATTATACCATAGAACTCGTTTAATAGGTAAAGCAAGAAAAGCTTCAAGTGGATCAGCGGGTTTTAACAACTTTTATGGATTAACTTTTATTTTATTGTTTATTTTAGATCTTTTATGACTTATTATTGAATTATGATAACATAATTGATTGATCTTCCCCCATTTTAGATTTGAAATCCAGTTTGTTTTAGCCTTTATTTACTCACATAAAAATGGTTATGATTTTGTTTACGAGCTAGAGACCAACCTAAATTTTTTTTGGACCTGTCCATCGTGTTCGTAAAAGGTTCAAAATTCTAAACAAACCAAGACCGGTTTAAACGATGTCCTAGACAAGATTAAACCAGCACAAAGAGGTGTCGTTATCGGTAAAATATTTAATATTGGTAAGAAAATAACCAATTATACATATTAAAAAAGTTGAGTTCCTTTCTTTAACCATGTGACACATGTCCTTATAAAATATTGTAAATGAGCTTAAAAGCTATATGGAAAGTTACGTTTTCCTGGCCCAATAATATTCACCATTTACGCCGTCTAAGTCAATTATTATCAAATCCTTGCGACTCTTCTTTTACAACTTTTCATATTCGAACAGTCAGCAATAATGGCTATAAAACAAACAGAGGCACATCCCTACAAAAATATAAACTCTAAGAAAATGATTTAATGGTGGTAGTAATAAGAAGATACATAGATGAGAGATTGAAGGCTTGATTGTTTTCATGTTTTCACGTTTTTACAAATTGGCCAACGAACCTACATATATCATGTATACAAAACCGACTTAATCCAAATGAACTGATAACTGTACGACTATTTCATCGATAAAAGGCACGAAAGACAAAATTATGTTTCGCTTTTTATGATGAGTTGCCCAATCAGAGACTCCGAGTAGGGGCCGACTACAGAAAAAATACAAATCATAACATGACAAGCAACCATATATTTTGTATGGATCGAACGCAAAAACATACTACATGGCAACATGCACTCTGTGATGAACAAATTACTCACATGAATAAGTGGAATGGTGAAGAACATATTGGCATCGCTACGATGCATCATCAAGCGTGATGCTCCAAACTTGGATGTGAAATTACTAGGAGAAGAAATGAGACTGGAGATTGACATGCAAAACGGATTTTAGTGGCTAAATGGAACACATTATCGATCTAACTTAGGGAAAGGGGAAGATGAATGGTCAAGAAAAAGTTCATGGTTGTGGAGTTAATTATAATAATTAATATTCTCTGAACGAAAACTCAACACTACTGTCGGTTCCGAAGATTTGAGAACAATTCTTATTAGGTTTTGACATAAGTTGTGTTGATGATTGTGTTGTAGGTGTCGGATAGTGTCAATGATGATTTGCCAGTCCGGGTTTGGACCTTGCTGTAGAATATTTGACGTGAGTTCGTCCCATAGGGTGAAAGAATAGGGACAAGAAAAGAATAAGTGGTCCCTCGTTTCGTCCGGTTCACCGTAAAACAAGCATGGCTGGTTGTTTCCCCATCTCCGCATTCTCGCTCCTGTTTATAACCTGTCAAGCACAGCAAACCAGCAAATAAAAGCATAACGAGGAATCGATTGCTTAAACCAGACAATAGAAGCCCAAGGTTTGACAGGTAGAATAGCACTTAGCTGTTTCCATGTTGAGCTGGATGAGAAGCATGGTTTGTAACAAGAGTGGCCATGTTTCCACAATGGCTGATCGGGGAGGGTGTGTGGGACTAGTAGAGGTAGTGTTACAAGATGGTGATGAAGGCGTTGAAAACGTTGCACCCTAGAGCGACGGAATACCCAACTGGTGTCGGAGGCAGCTTCAGCTAGTGTAGCGTGCCGTTGGATACCAAACTTTCGTATACCCGAGTCTCCTGTTATAGCGATTAGCGGACCCAGCGAGGACCAGTCTTCATACCAAAACGAGATATGCCGGCCATCTCCAACTTCATATCGAAGAAATGTTGATGCAAGTTGTCTACACTTTAGCAATTTTTGCCAAAGCCACGAACCCTGTGATGTCTGTGGAGCATCCCAAAACGTAGCATGTTGAAGTAGATATACCTTGAACCAATTAGCCCATAGTGATGGGTTTGGTAGATAAAGGCGCCAAATGAGTGCGAGACTGAAAAACGTCGCTGTGTCTTGTAAGTTTCGAATACCAAGACCTCCCATGTGCTTAGGGGTGCATACATCAGACCATTGAACCTTGGACCGATGGTGATTAGACGGGCTTCCGGACCATAGAAAGTTACTACATAGGATATCAATGTCCCTAAGGCATCATTTCCGCAAACAAAAAGCGGACTGCCAAAAGTTCACAATACTAATTACCACCGACTTAATCAGTTGCAATCTGCCAACAAAGGAGAGAAGTTTGGAGGCCCAAGCTGTCATCTTAGTTCTGATGCGGTCAAGCAATGGAGCATAATCTGAGTGAGAGAGGCGCTTTGTGGTAAGTGGCAATCCGAGGTAACGTATCGGAAAATCAGATTTCGGTAGTCCCATACGATCTACCACCTGGAGAAAGGCTTGAGCAGGCTGTCCCGGTATGAAGATTGATGACTTTGCAATGTTAAGGTAAAGGCTGGATGTGCGACCAAAGGTCTCCATGACCGTTAGAATGCCATTCAACGAGTCT
The DNA here is from genome assembly GCA_900406425.1 of Iberis pinnata. Taxonomy (NCBI): domain Eukaryota; kingdom Viridiplantae; phylum Streptophyta; class Magnoliopsida; order Brassicales; family Brassicaceae; genus Iberis; species Iberis pinnata. Next base: position 21,477 of record OVBE01001725.1, read on the forward strand.
GCCCGGCCATCTATAAAAACAAGAATATCATCAGCAAAAGAAAGGTGGGTAAGTCCGATCTCACGACATTTTGGATGGTAGCCAATCCTTCCTTCCACCGCAGCTGCATTTAAGAGCGTAGATAAGACGTTGTTAGCAATAACATAAAAATACGGAGACAGTGCACAGCCTTGTCTAACACCCCGGGAGCTCAGGAAGTAACCAGCAGACTCTCCATTGATAGAGACCGAGAAAGTAGCTGTGGAAATGCAAAGATGGATCCAATGTACAAAGCGCTCCGGAATACCTATGACCTGCAAAATAGAAAGAACAAAGTCCCAATTGAGTGTGTCGAAAGCCTTTGAGATATCAAGCTTTAAAGTACAACAAGGGGATAGAGAAGGTTTATGGTAATCATTGACGAGTTCAGTGGCTAGCATGATGTTTTCCAATAAGAGACGTCCCTTGACAAAAGCACTTTGGTTCAGGGGTGAGACAGCGACTGGTGGGGACTATGATCCACGACCCGGACGTGTGACGAGGGACCAATTTTGTTCCGCTTGATCAATTGAGACATTAGTCTCAGGTAGAATAGAGGTGTTGGCATTGTCGTTCCCCAAAGGCTCGATGGCAATGGGAATTACCGTTGAGAGTGTTTCAAGGGAAGGGTCATTTAGTGGGACATCTTTGTCCACATTCGCAGCAGGTGCTGCATCTTGTTGGGTAATGATAGTGGCTGGTTTGTGGAGGACTGAAGAGGCAGAGGCAACCTCGACATTTGAAAAAGCAGGGGCGACTTGGTCAGGAAATGTTTGTGGATCAGGAACTGCAATGGAGCTCGGTTTGTTTGTTGTCTTCTGATTCATGATAGAAGCAGGATCAGTGCTTGGACGAGCCTCGATTTTCTTCTTACATTCTTGATTTTTGTGGCCCCAAGTGTGACATAGTGAGCACTTAGCTGGTAGCCACGGGTATGTGACAAGTACCGGCTCTGTTATACCATCGAGTTCGATCTTCTCGACAAGCGCTGTGTCCAAATTAAGAACCACCAGGACACGGGCTACATCGAGACTAATGCATTTCTCAGTTTTGGGGTGAAGTTTCTGCGCCTCACCTTCAATATCCCCCAAGAATTTTAGACCATCACGTGAGAAAAGGCAATCCGGGATGTTTTTGAAATCGACCCAAAGTGGCATTGAAGACAAATCAGGTTTCGCATGAGCTTTAGTTGGAGTCCAGGGTTGAACCACTAAAAGAATATCTGCAATATGCCAATACTTCCGACGACAAATCCGGGAACGCATTTTCGAACAGGGAATACGGAAAAGAACCGTATCATCCTTAATGAACTGGACATCAATTTTCATTGGTTTTTCATCGCGGTTCCAAATACGATTTACTGTGGCGTGTACTTTATCGATGTGGGGAGCATCTCCAACAAAATTCCCAACTAGATAGTCAGACCAAAAAGGTTGAGTAGATTCACGAAATCGAGCAGGGATGGATACCGTGGCAATGCCACTGTCGATGGTGGTGTGCGTTTTCGTACCGGGAGAACGTAGGTCTGATGCATCAAGAGCTTGAGACCAAGTATCTGTGGAATCAGAAGGGATAGTCGAGCTACCTCCCACCGCCGGAGAGGGAGCCATGGCCGGCGTGATGCCGGTAGCGTGACCAAGACGCAAAAAAGGAAAGTAGGTAGGTTAAAAAATCGCAAGAAAAATTGCCGCTCTAAAGTTTGATCCTAAACCAGATATATGATTATGACATTCATATATATGTTTATTCGGTTTGTAATTTTTCAATTAACTTTGTATCTTCAATATGATGCCCAATAAATGACGTTTTGAAAAAAGAATAAGATATCATTTAATAGGAATAAATTTGTGCATATTTGGTTTAAACTTACACCTTAAAATATGTATTTCAACTAACCAAAATATTGTTTTTAATAGTTACAGATTATAAGAAATTAAAAGATTTACTAAACATACCAAAAAATTCAATTTCCAATAATTATTATTATTATCTTTATTATATATATCTTCGACACATGTGTCTTATATAATTTGACTCATTTTTTGTCAAATTAAAATATGACTCTTTTTTGTCAAATTATAATTTGACTAAATATCTTTACATTGTTAAATATCAATTCAAAATAGTTTAAATGGTTTGCAAAAAATAACATATTAAAATTATGGATTTTTATTATTACGATGTGTGAAACATGTTTTCTAAAAAAGTCTTTTTCATTTGAGAAAAAATTACACATATTAGAGTATTCGGAAAAAATGTTGTTAGCTACACCAACTATAACGTAATATGTGAGAACACATCCCATGTTTTAAATTATGTCATAAACATCATGAAGTACCAATTTTACATGGTGACATGTACAAATTATATATAAATATGTTGAAATCAACATTTCCGTCAAATCTTAACGGAAATCGTTAAAGTTTAACTAAAATTATTGTCAGCTACACAAACTATAAAATATTATAAGTCTGCATACACCAATTATCAAAATATAATTTAAACTACACTAACTAAACTTAATATATAAAAAAAAAACAAATATTAAGATAACAATACATTTTTTCATTTTCATTATAATATATTAATTGAAAGAATAAAAATAAGTTAAAATCCTAAAATAAATATGAACCGATATAACAAATAAACTCAATCCAACACTATTTTCATCTAATGAATATAAATATTAAGAAAAAATAATTGAAAATAACTCAATTAATGATTATCAGTGACACTTGTCGACAATGACACGATCTATTTTTACCCCACTATCAAGTAAAGATCCCATTAGTTAGTAAATATTTAGTATATATTTATTTTTTCTTTAAATCATCACTGATGATTTTATATCATAATGTAATTATATTAATTGATCAAATCAATAATCTATAGCTAATTCGAATATCATTAACAGCTATTAATAAGAATGATTTCACATCTCAAATATAATAAATAACAAATATATATATATATATATTCAAATGCATGTTTTTGTTTAGTTTTATAAAGAATTTGATTTTAAAAATGCTAACACCATGAGAGAAAATAATATTGGGATTTCATTTGATACACACAATAAATCTCAACCAAAAACTCTATACGTAAAATCTATTTATTCTTATGTTTATGTTGAAAATGAATGAATTTTTTGTATTCAACAACTAGATAACTTAAAAGAAAAAATAGAAAATTAGAATAGAAAATGAGTTTTATGCTAACTAAATCTTTGTGGGTTTATATAAAACTTATTTATGTATAAATTTTAAAAAAAATCTATTAGTAGTATTATATCTATTTTAGAAGCCAAGATAAAAGTTATTATAGTTTTTCCTATAAAAACATTATACATTTTTGTCAAGTGGTACAAATATCTTATGTCATAGTTTAAGTTTGAGTTAGATTGGTGATTTTAAAATTTTAATATTTGTATTATGTAACTAAATCTATTAATTTCTTGATAAAAATGTTGATGGTGATATATATTTTTCTATTTTGTGCATGTCACTATATAAAACTATTAATTAATGATGTTTATGATATATTTTGGTTGTTGAGATATGTAGTATTACATTATGTCGTACTTTGTGTAGTTGGCAAGTATTTTTCACTTAACGGATTTCGTTTATAATCAACAGAAATGTAGTTTGCAACATAAAAATTAAATTTGGGATGTGTACTCATGTATAATAGTTACTTGGTGATGGTATGAGAGTATTCTAATATTTGGGATGTGTAACCATACTTTACCTAATCTTTAATGTAGCTGGCAAAAAAATTTTGTTTTACAAACCAACTATATTCCAAAGTCTAAATGAGTGGAATACATAATTTTTCCAAAACAGAAGTCCTACTAAACAAAATGAACCCTAAGACCATATCTATTGGAATTTCTTAAGGAGAGTTTTTTTTTAAAAAAGTGTTAATAAATAAATAAAAAATAAATTATATATTAAGATACAACTTTTAAAATTCTTTATTAAGATACAAGTCTTAGCCTTTTTCATGGTTTTTGTGCTTTACTTTTTCTAAATAGTGACAACTCTTAGCCCTTATCTAAAATATATAATTAAAATATTGTTAAGGGCTGCTAATAGTTCCTTAACCGATGGTCATGCCCTAAGTCCTTAAAAAATCACAACTTATTATATTCGTATATACAAGAGCCTTATATTTGGAAAATTGGGACAAATAAATTATTTAATTATATCTTTTTTCAAATGTTATTTAATTATATTTATCTCCTTCATCTTCCGCATAATAATCGTGCAGCTTCGATCATTGCACATCAAAAATGAAACACCACTATTTTCATGGGTATAAATAGATATTTCAGATACATAGTTAACAAAATGGTCATCTTGATTTATCAGATATGGTTAATACCATATGCTTTTTGGCCATCATGTTATGTGTTTCATCTATTCAATATACGATTTTATAGTGTAGAACATGCCACTGATTTTCTAAGAGTAAGACATGTATGTCATACTTTTGCATACACGATTTTCTATATAAATCAAAAGATAAAACATTCAATTTTCAAAAATTTAGACGAAAACATTACAATTCAACAACAAAAAATAATTTAAGCTCGCACATGAGCGGGTAAAAACCTAGTTAGAGATACAATAATCCGAGCATGTCAACTTTCAATCAAGTGGATGTGCTTTATGAGATTTAAGATATATAGACTATATGCCCAGGGCCGGTTCATACTAAATGACTCCGTAACCCAAATAAAAAATTTGTGCCTTTTGGTGAAGAATTTTTTTTGCTGAAAATTTTGTGCCTTTTAACTCACATAAAAAACAAATAAAATTTGTTGGGCCATAATCCATAGTTTATATGGCTTATGTCATGGGATAGGGCCTGTATATGCTTTATAATTTTTTTTGTCAAAAAGATATATAGACTATAACTACATATGTTATAAGAAAATTAAGTCATACACATTCCTTTCTATTAATTATCTAATATATAGATATATATGACTTATTTGCGAAAACCATTTTTTGGTAAATTCCAAAAAAAAACTTAAAACCTCAAATTCTATAATTTCACTATTCAAAATCTTAAATTTGAGATTCCAACTTTTATTTTCTTATTAATCGTTACACTTTAAGTATATTCATAAAAAAAAATTATTAAGTTTTTTTTTATTATTTTAGTCCTATGCTTCTTGAATATAAATAATTTCTAATCAACCAAATACAAAAAAGCATCACAAATTTTTATTTATCCCTTTAAGATGCATTGGTTGTTCATATATGTGAGGATTTTGAAAATAGCTATGATCAATAATTTGATATTTTAATTTTAATGTATACTTTAGTTTTATGTTTTTTTATTATTTTATGTAATTTTATATCATAATATAATATTTTATTAATTAATATTTGACGTAATATATATATATATATATATATATATATATTATTTAGTTACTAATAAAAATGTTAATATTATAATATAATATGATTATAAGTAAAGTATTAAAAATGCAAAATATCAACTTTCAAATCAAATTTAAGATTTTTCTTTTGGAATGAAACACCAGAAACCTGAAAATTTGAAGTTCAAGGAAATTTGAGGGTTTTTTTTTTAAGCTCTAAGATTTCAATAGTAGAATAGTCTTTTATTAGTCACGAGAAAATAATAAGAATTAGTTCACCTTGGGTTTGAGGATGCCATATTTCTTGAATTGTTCTTTTATGACTCTGCTGTAAATAAACGCAGCTCCTCTAACTTGTGGCAAAACCATCCATGCAACAAACACTAGTTTCGCAGTGTACCATAACGGTATCCTATAAATTTTCAGCATTTTTATATCAATATTAATTTACATTTACTAAAATATAACGCCAAGAAAACACCATAGCTAGATAGTACTGATATTGTTGGAACTCAAAATATAAACAGTGACTTTTGTCACTTTTCCGGTAACGTCGTTGCCCGGAATTACCGGATTATGGTTGCATTGAATAGGTTGTAGTTTGTACTATAACTTTGAATATTCACATGCTAAATTTGGAGTTATATTGAATGAGAAATGCGAGGTCAAAGTATGCAACGTGGACACACTAAAAGTCAACAAATTGACAAAAGTGAATTTGTCCCACATTGCTTAGAAAAACATTTTTCAAGTGGTATATAAGTAGCCTACTCATGTAAGGTTTACAAGTGAGTAGCAAAGGGAAAGTATGCATGGTGGAAGTGAGAGAGGAAAACCACACGCGCGCGCGCCGCCGCCGGCCGGCTCGGCTCGGCATGGCACGGCACGGCGCAGCCGGCCTGAGGCCTCGGGCTGTTGGATCGAATGTCTCGGGTTTCGGGCCTAATCTTTTGGGAAAAATTTTATTGGCCCATTAAATTTTCGGCCCAAATTAATCCCTGGTCCATTTTAATTTCTGGTCCAAATTAATTCGGTCTAATTTTCCTTTTGGTCTAACCCGAACCAATTTAATTCGGCCCAAAACAATCTCTCGGCCCAAACACTCTCGCTCGGCCCATCACGCGAGAAAAACAGATTCAATGAATCTGGACGCATGTTTGGGACAGGTGCGTCCTTACGCGAACTGGTGCCTCGCGATCGGTCACGTCCGTTCGTTTTCGCACCGGTTCGTCTACTATAAATACTACACCATCCAGACTCATTTCTCTCATCCTTTTCTCAATCCATTATTAGAAAACAATTGGTTTTCAATATTGAATAAAGAGAACAAAATAAATACAAATAAAAGTCTTCAAAAGTTGTCTTCAAAAGTTGTTCCAATAATACCCTGTTTCCAAAGTCTCGGGAGTATTCATATAGACTAAGGTCGATAGGCTTTATTAAGGGTAAGGCTTAATAAAGATATTGAACGGTTGTATCCTGGGATTCTTAAATTGCGGTAATCCATCTTACTACGGGCAATTTTTAGAGTTAAGGAAAGAGGTTCGACTCGACTCCGTTCGGTTTAAGATTGTTAAACGTTTTAAATTCGGTTTTTAACTAAATTCTGTTTTACGGTCCCTACAAATATCATTCTAGGAGAGATTGAAAAACGATTTCGAAGAGAGTAAGGAATGAGTAGAGAATCCAATAAGCAAGCCATTTAAGTTAATATAACTCAGTCTACCATTAATATAACTCAGACTCGGCCCCGAAAAAAGTACCTCTATACCAAACTGCTTATTGATAGTTATTCCGACGCTCGAAGGTAGAACAAACGGACCAATGTCGCCAAGAAAGTCCCTGTATAACTGTCCAACTTTTCTACTACTTCGCGTGTTGTTTGCCCATCTATAAGCAGAACTCTACATCCTCTACTGTCGGCGTCGAATACAAATCTGTTTTTCTTAACCTAGTTACCAGAAACAATAAGTACCCGATCCATAAGCTCTCAGTGTGATATGAAGAATAAGATGAAGAAGATAGATGGAGAAGTTGATTACCGAAGAAGAATCGGTAAGACTATCTACAATGAAAAAAAAATTCAACACCCTCTTTCTCAAATTTAACCTTCCACATCATCATCTGCAATGGATGATGACATGGCAAAAAAACAAGTCAGCCAGAATATGAACACATAACCCAGTCCAAGTAAATCAGCCATCAAATGCAACATAAGTCATTCACAAGGTGAATGCTATTCTAGTAATTAATCTTTCTCAAATTAATCAGTCGTAATATGCTGGGAAACCATAAGTCAGCCCTATCGTCAACTAAATCAGCGGTCATATGAATGCTATTCTAGTAGTTAATCTTTCGCTAGTAGGTCAGTTGTAAACACGATGAGTTAAACGTTAATCCAGATCTTTACGGCTGAGCATAGGTATCTCAGCCGTATAAACATCCAATAAGTCAGCTTCATTAAATGAGACTGTGAAACGTAACTCAGCCATCTCTAACTATAACTCTGTACAATTTTCAACAAGTCATCCCGCCGAAGTATAAGTCGGTTGTAACATGAGCACGTAAGTCAGCCGTAAACACGTAAGTCTGCTGTAAACACGTAAGTCATCCATATTTTTGTATGTTAGCCATAACGTAGGGTGACTTATGAACATAATTCAGCCTTTTACACATAAATCAGTCATTTTTTGTAAGTAAGTCGTCACGAGCGGGTGACTTATGCCCGTAAGTCAGCCAATTTCTCTTAACTCAGCCAGTTTTTGTAAGTAAGTCGTCACGAGTGGGTGACTTATGTCCTAAACTCAGCCGGTTTCAGTAAATCAGCTGCAACGTAACCATAACTCATCTGTATTGTAGTAAGTTGCGCTTCGCGATTGCATTCATTAATACACGTCAGCGAATTCCTACATGGCGAATGGCATTCTTGTAAATACATTTTTTGTCACAACGTAATAGAAGGGTACGCTGCGCATTTAAAAAAATGCAAGTAATAATAAAAAGATTAGTATGGTTCTAGTCATTTGTACCAAAATGTATGGTAGTTAACCTAACTTCCCTTTAAAAAATTATTCAATTGTTAAAAATGAAGTTCTGTCTGTCTCTTAGAAAGTCTGCCACTCGTAATTCTGGGTATAATAGGTATGATACTAATACATGGGTGAGGTTACTCCCCAGGAATCCAAATTTCTTCCCATAACTTAGTTTGGAGACCATTTCCCACATGCCGCAACCCCTATTTGAGAAACGAACAAATTCCCCAGATTCTCTTTCAACCATAGGACGGTCGAGTCGGTGCCTCAAAGGGTAAGTTATTGCAATAATATCTCCCTTACAAAGAGAGAATTCGTCTTCTTTACAATGAAAACTCAGACACAAAGACACACGTGATGGTCTTCGGAATTATGATATTACTGGTTTTAATGCATAAGAGTAGGCATTTATGTCTACTATTCTGCGTTATTCCGAGCGTTTTCCTTTTAAAATGGGTATATTTTTAGGATTCTAGGTGTTCGGGTCATGTCGAAGCATTTCAGAGCATTTAAGAAGATTTTAGAAGATTTCAAGAGTTTCAGGAGGTTTGATCGATCGAGCACATTGCTCAATCGATCGAGCACCTTGCATAGCTTTTGCTCGATCGGGCAACTATGGTGCTCGATCGAGCAAAAGTCCCTGGAAAAATATGAACTTTTGGATTGTTCGAGCAAATTGGAGTTTGATCGGGCAAAATCACATGTTACTCGATCGAGCAAAGCATCCGAAGAAGAATGAAAATTTCCAAATTTCACAACCCAAGTCCTCAACTTTATCCCCAATTTTCTTATTCTATTATTTTACTTTTAGAACTATAAAAAACCTTTTGGCTGAGTTTTTGTTGACTACCTTTTATTTTTGCAATTTTTGAGGGCTTTTACTGGGAGAAAAATTCCTGAACCTTGTATTTGGAGAAGAAATTCTGAACCCACTTTTTAATATATCTATTTTATTGATTTCAATTATGTGTTCTATTCTGACATTGAATTGTGTTTACTTTGATATGTCTGAGTAGTTCATTAGTTAGGTTTTAGGGTTTCCTAGGGAAACCAGGTTTGAATGTTAGGTTTAACTTTGTAGGATTAAATTTGTTAGGTTCTTAGTCTAAATTTGGTCTTAATGCATGAATTAGCTTGATCACCTAGTTCATGATTATAGGTTAATAAATACAAAGAGATTTGATTTAGAAACCCAACCTAATTTAGACGAATAAGTGTTTTTACTTGCGAGAGTATTATTTTAAATGCTTATGAACAATTGAATCTGATTGTATTGCATGATCGAATCCAAAGCGATCCAAATGAATCATCAAGTCATTCGGATTCAATCGTACATGATCAAGGGGGAGTTTTTCCAAATTTAGATGAAGATCTTGAAGAACAAAGTCAACAAGACCAACAAGATGATCCCCCACAACCAGCCTTGAGAAGAAGTACATGGATCAAATACGCACCTTTTCATTGGAGGAACACTCGGGTGTATTACAATAACAAGGCCGTAGCCCATCCTATTCAAAATGTGTGCTCATTGGCCAAATTCCCAAAGACTCATCAAGCCTTTGTGAACAAGATTGACCAAGACTTGATTCCAAAGACCTATGAGGAGGCTGTCAAAACAAAAGAATGGAGAGTGCCTATTGATAATGAGCTCAAAGCCATGGAGAACAATAAAACTTGGAAAGAACAAGACCTTCCTAAAGGAAAGAAGGTAGTGACATCAAAATGGGTGTTCACTATAAAGTACAAAGCAAATGGGGACATTGAAAGAAATAAGGCTCGTCTAGTGGCTTGAGGCTTCATTCAAACATATAGAGAAGATTATCTTGATACCTTTGCTCCCGTAGCCGAACTCCATATGAGAATACTAGTAGCTAAGCTAATATATTTAACTATCACTCGTCCTGATATATGCTTTGTTGTGAACTAGGTGAGCCAACATATGCAAAAGACAAAGAAGCATCATTGGAACATGATTGACAGAATCTTGATGTACCTTAAAGGAGCTCATGGCCAAAGGATTTGGAGGGTAGCAATTGTAGGCTACTGTGATGCGGATTGGGAAGGAGACCGGAATGATAGAAGATCTACCACCGGTTATTGCAATTTTATTGGAGGAAACTTGGTCACATGGAGGAGTAAGAAACAAAATATTGTTTCTTCTTCAAGCGCAAAGGCAGAGTATCGGGCAATGAGGAAATTAACAAATGAGTTAGTGTGGCTCAAGGGACTTCTAAAGGATATGGTCATTGAATCCAAGGATCCAATAACCAAGCATTGTGATAACCAAGCGGTTATACACATTGCATCAAATAATGTGTTCCACGAGAGGACCAAGCACATTGAGGTGGATTGCCACAAAGTGAGACAAGTGGTAGAGCAAGGAATACACAAGGAGCTCGGACCAATTGGCCGACATCTTCACCAAGGCTTCTAGCACACAAGTTCGTGAGTTCATCCATGGGAAACTAGGAATCACAAACATTGTTCATGAGTAGCTTCCCTTACCGTGAAGCCTTGTAGTCTTTTTACTTTGGAGAGTTTTGTCCCAAGTGGTTTTCTCTCTAAAGGTTTTAATGAGACAAGGTTTCACGGCTCCAAGTTCAACCAAGCACCTCGGTTGAACTTGAGGGGGAGTGTTGAGTTTTGGTCATTACTCGGCCAAAACTTAAGAGAAGCAAAGGAAAAAGGTTCCATGAAGATAGAAGGAAAAAGGAAGTCTAGACAAGCCAAAATAATGAGAATGGGTCGACTTGGCCAAATCTAGGCCAAGTCGGCAAAGGATCATCGACCACGCGAGTATCCGGACTATCAGGCCAAGACAAGCGAGACATATCGAGCCAAAGCCAAAATATGCGGTATTGGGTCTATTGGGCCAAGCCTTGAAGATTATATTGAGCCAAGGTCAGACTAGGTGATATCGGATCTATCGGGCGAAAATATGCAAGACATATCAAGCCAAGGGCGAGATATGAGGTATCGGGTGTATCGGGCCAGGCAATAAGGGAAATATCGAGCCAAGGCCAAGATCTGTGGGATCAAGTCTACGGGGCTAAAATACGGAGTATCAAAACTATCGGACCATGCGCAGCATCGGAACCATGACAGAAGGAAAAGACTAAGACTAGGCCAAAACGTAAGGATATGCGCATGGTCCATTCAGGCCATGCGTGCGGAACAAAGCCAGACTTGAGTAATGCGCGCATATGGACTAGCGTTTGAGGAAAGGATCAAGAGGGAAACACGCAGGACGGATGGATGCACATGAATCAAAGTCTGGCTTTATCAAAACATGCGTAGACCTTACCGGCAATGCGTAGTTTCTCTATAACCATCGAGAAACAATATTTACTTCGAGTCTCGGCCAAATCATGCGATCCTTCAACCATTCCAAGTCTCAGCTAACTGTCTGAATTAAAGAAGTATCCAGAAGAAGAATTATATCCGTTGGAGCAGATTTGGTCGAGTCACTCAAAAATGCCATTCACACGCGCACGTGGCTTGCTTTTGGGACCAGTATCCGTACAACCTAGAAAACGCGTGGTCACTTTTGTGCTTTTACTAGATGCTTTTACCTTTTTACCATTTACTGACCTTAAACTTACCATATTAGGTATGTTTAAGGTTCATCCTATATATATGTTGTAAAGCGCCGACTTTGGTTAATAAGAAGAAAGTTTTAATCTTTACCAAAAGTTTGATCTTTCTTCTATTCTCTCTCAATCTCTACTCAATCCACCATGGATTGAGCTTCATAATCCCTCAAAATTTCACATGGGAGATGAAAGCAGCAACAATGGAATGAATCAGCTACTACTTGAAGCCTTGACTGCTAGAATGACAGCTTTGTTGGATGAAAGACAAGAGAACTTCAGGGCTGAAGTTGTACATTCTAATCGTGAGAGATAAACTCCTACCAATCTGCTACAGAAAGTTATTACAGCCAATCAAACCGATCCAATGGCTCTAGAAGAAGAAGACAAGGCATAGGAGATAGACCACAAACCAATGACCCTCTTGGTGGTTTGAAACTGATGATTCCTGAATTTAAAGGGATTACTAATCCAAAAGAGTATTTAGAATGGGAAAAGAAGATTGAGCTTGTATTCAATTGTAGAGACTACACCACATAATGATATAATCTTGATAAGCTCTAAACTAGGAGCCGAAGAAGGAGCAATGGATTTATATGTAGTTGAGCTTGAAGAAGGATTTGTAGCTGAGAAAGAGTCTAAAGAAGGAGTTAGAAGAAAGGAAGCATCACCAACTCCAACACTCACGAAGATAAAGACATCTTTCAACAAATCTGAAAATTCTGCGGTTTACTCCTTTAGAGGTACTTCAAGTTGTACTGTTTTTCCCAAGCTTGGTTTTATCCCAATGGGTTTTCCAAGTTTGGTTTTTAATGAGGCAATTTGGAGTACAACATCACCTAAAAGAGGAACCAAAGAACTTAGGCATATCAAGCTTTGGTCCACAAGAGAAGAATGGGCTGAATTCAAGTCTAAACCAAGAAAGAAGACCAAAGCCCATATTTTCAAGCCCATGAGACCAAAAATGAGCTCAATTTCGAGGCCCCTTTATCTCATAGTGTTTTCCCTTGTCTTTTAGTATTTATATTCTTGTAAGGTTCACATTAAAACCTAGTTGTCATTTTCTAAAGTTTGAGATTTCTTTTCTAGACAACTCTTGTTTGTGGGTGTGTAATATCCTTCAAACCCCCTTTGGTGTGTA
>OVBE01001726.1:0-34646 GCA_900406425.1 Iberis pinnata
CAACGATATGATAGTGTAATAGGAATTGATAACCCGAAAAATACCTACTATCACCTAGAGGCCTACTATGACTTCCACAATCAGACCGGACACAAAACCACAAATTGCCAACACCTAAAAGCCCTCTGTCTAAGGAAGTTCCAGGACAGCGAAATTAATACTAGCAGGAACCGGAGTAATGACAGACGACGAGGTGGAAACACGTGGCACAACTCATCTACGAAGGACAAAGACAAGGATAAGGCCCACCAGGTCAGTACGGTTGAAGAAAAAAGCTCGCATACTAGCGATGACATGGCACCTCCTACTCGAACGCAAGATCGTAGTCCTGATGACCGAGCTACGGAAGGCTCACTGCCCAGAAGACGAGTCAACGTAATTATGGGAAGACTAGTCTCGTGCAACGACTCCGTACGATCTATACAAAACTCCGAACGACGAGCTACAACTTCACAAAAAGAACGAACTGACATATTGCCGACCTCTTCACCACTCGAATTCCGAGACGCCGATCTGAAAGGTTTAAGTCAACCTCACAATGACTTCCTAGTCATCGAGCTGGTCACCGCAAACACAGAGGTAGCTAGAATAATCATCGACACAGTTAGCTCGATAAATATCATCTTCAAAAGGACACTAGACAACATGGGAGTCAATGCCGACCTGATCAAGGACGGCAGCAGGACACTCACAGGTTGTAGCGGCGAAACCGTCTCCTCCGCCGAAACAATTAAGTTACCTATTCAGGCTAGAGGGTCCACCCAAATGGTTAAATTTTTTGTTATGGAACAGGACTCGGCATTCAACGTAATCTTGGGCACGCCATGGATTTACTCCATGAAGGCCGCAGTGTCAATCTACCACCAGTGCATCAAATTCCCAACGGAGAGAGGAACATGGACGATCAGAGGAAACCAACGCGTAGCTCGGACTTGCTTCCTAACAGAACATCGGACGCGAACATTACAAGTGTCGGACAGAACCGCGAGCCCAGCGCCGACCTATGACTCCACACCAGAACTTGATAAAGTCGAGCAAGTCAGTATCTACGCCGATTATCCATATCGAACCACATGAATCAGGAAGGAGCTGGACGAAGCCATTAAAACCAAGCTAATCAAGCTACTGAAAAAGAATGTAGGAACCTTCGCTTGGATCATGGACGACATGAAAGGAATCGACCCGTCAATCACCTGCCACGAGTTAAACGTAGACCCAAGCTACAAACCAATAAAACAAAAATGCAGCAAGCTCGGAACAAAACGTTCTCAAGCAGTTAATGACAAAGTAGAGAAGCTCCTGAAAGCCGGCTCGATTGCCAAAAAGAAGTACCCAGAATGGCTGGCCAATCCCGTGTGCGTCGACTTTACCAACCTCAACAAAGCATGTCCCAAAGACAGCTTCCCCCTACCTCACATAGACAGATTAGTCGAGCCTACGGCAGGCAACGAGCTCCTAACGTTTATGGATGCTTTTTCAGGATATAACCAGATCATGATGCACCAAGCAGATCGGGAGAAAACCGCCTTTATTACGGACAGAGGAATCTACTGCTACAAGGTAATGCCCTTTGAGTTGAAAAATGCAGGAGCAACGTACCAACGCCTCGTCAACAAGATGTTTGCGGATGAGATCGGCAGGTTAATGGAAGTCTATATTGATGATATGCTCATCAAATCCGCAAGGGCCAACGACCACGTCAGCCGTCTGGCGAAATGCTTCGAAACATTGAATCTGTACGGAATGAAACTTAACCCGGCCAAGTGTACCTTCAGAGTCACGTCTGGCGAATTCTTAGGGTACACCAAAAGAGGGATCAAAGCAAACCCCAAATAGATAGGAGCTATCCTCAACCTGCCAGCACCACGAACAAGGAAAGAAGTACATAATCTCACAGGTCGCATTGCCGCGCTAAACAGATTCATCTCCCGATCTACCGATAAGAGCTTGTCGTTCTACCAAATTCTCAAAGCAAAACAAATGCTTCGATTGGGATGCAAAGTGCCAGGTCGCATTCGACGAACTCAAAGCATACCTAACCACGCCTCCAGTACTCGCAAAGCCAGAAGACGGCAAGATCCTATACCTCTATATCGCAGTATCCGAAGCTGTAGTTAGCGGCATCCTCGTCAAGGAAAGCGAGGGGGAACAGAAGCCGATGTTCTATGTCATTAAGTCACTCAACAACGCCAAGACGCGATATCCACCCATCGAAAAGATAGCACTAGCAGTAGTATCCACAGCTCGTAAACTACGACCTTATTTCTAGTCACACACTATTGTCGTACTCAGCAACCAGCCACTACGTACTATCCTTCATAGCCCGAACCAGTCTGGAAGGTTGACCAAATGGGAAGTCGAGCTCAGCGAATATGACATAGAGTATCAGAATCGAACATGTTCAAAGTCCCAGGTTCTTGCATATTTTGTTGCAGAAATATCACCCGACGCACAGGTCGCACCTTCACCAAGCATATGGAATCTTTATGTCAACGGTTCATGAAGAAAACAGGGATCATGTGCAGGTGTCAGACTCGAGTCACCAACCGGCGAGGTGCTCGAACAAGCCTTCATGATCATGTTCGAGGCATCCAATAACAAAGCTGAGTATGAAGGTCTACGACTGGCGAAGAACCTCGGCGCTTCACGAATACACGCTTTCTGCGACTCCCAGCTCATCACCAGCCAATTTAGTGGAGAATATGCAACGAAGAATGAGAGGATGCTACAATACCACCAAATGGTCCAATAATTGGCCAGCTGTTTTGAAAGCTTCGAACTCACCAAGATTCCACAAAATGAGAACACGTTTGCCGACACTCTAGCCATTATGGCTTCAACAAACGAGCTGGAACTGAAAAGGACCATCCCGATGGAGTACCTAACCTCACCAAGTATCACCACCGCGATGTCTAATGCCATTGACGAGCTGGTATCTTTCGAAGGAGAACAAGACCAACATGACCCACCCGACTGGCGAACCAAAATAAAAGAACACATCCTTACAGGAAAGATGCCCGAAGACAAATGGGCAGCATGGCGACTCCGAGTAAAGACAACAAGGTATACCGTCATAGATGGGCAACTCTATAAACGATCTGCATCAGGAATCCTACTACGATGCATTATGAGGGACGACGTGCAAAAGGTACTCGCCGAACTTCACGAAAGAGCAGGTGGAAGTCACTCAAGCGGACGCTACCTGGCATTACGAATAAAGAATCACGGACACTACTGGCCCACGATGCTGCATGACAGCCAGGAGTTCGCCAAACGATACGAAATGTGCCAACGACCCGGACCGACTAACCACGCACCCACCGAACCGTTAAATGCATTTACCAATCCCTATCCATTAATGAAGTGGGGGATGGATGTCGTCGGACCTTTTCCAAAAGGAACGAACAAGCACAAATTCTTGCTGGTTATGACTGACTACTTCACCAAATGGGTTGAAGCCGAATCATATACAGCTGTCAAAGCAAAACAGGTTTCATGTCTAACTACCACAGACTTCTACATCGGCAAGATGATTCCTATGCACAGGATCGTTAACGACCCGATTCTCTGTGAGTATTGCAGGTACAAGACTTTATTTGGAAAAACATAATATGCCGACATGGCATCCCGTATGAGATCATGACGGATAACAGCACTAACTTCTGTGCAAAAATAGTACAGGCTTTTTGTGACAGGTGGACGGCAAACCAGCCACAACCTCGACACATACGACGATTTATACAAATTATCTACTTACTGTCCGAGTTACAGGTGGAAGATCTGGCTGAACCACTCTACGCCGAGGTACCCGCAGGAAAACGGACAGGCCGAGGCCATTAACAAATCCATAGTTGTCGGACTAAAGAAAAGACTTGATTCCAAAAAGGGAAGTTGGGTCGATGAGCTAGACGGTGTCCTATGGTCCTAGCGAACTACACCTCGGCAGTCTACCAATCAGACACCGTTTTCCTTGGCCCATGGTATCGAAGCTTTAGCACCATCCGAAGCAGCTGTGTTCAGTTTACGCAGAGAAACCTTGCCAAAGAAGGAAGCCGTTAATGACGCCATGCTCCTATACTCACTCGACGACATCGAAGAGGTCAGAGACAGAGCACTTTATCGGATACATGCCTACCAGCAAACTACGAGATGATACTATAACAAAGGAGTCAAGCATAGATGATTCGAAGAAGGAGATTTAGTATTACGGATGACCTACGCGAACACCACCGAAGAGAACACTGGTAAACTGGGAGCTCGGTGGGAAGGCCCATATGAAGTTTCCAGGATAGTCAAACCAGGAGTATACGAACTAAAGTCAAGAGACAGAACACCAATCCCAAACTCTTGGAACGCCACCAAACTTAAGAGATTTTACTCTTAGGTTCCTTTGTACCGTGAACTACGACCTGGCTTGATCGCTGTTTACAGGGTACGTAGGCAACCCACTGGATGCAGCTATTTTACTTAATAAAAAATAATTTTCCCGGCCATATACCGATCTCTTGAGTCAATCTCGGTGTCATTTAGATTACCTTTTGCATAAACGGATGTACCAAATGCACCTTTGCCATACTCTAAGAAAAACACAACAAACCAAAGCCGAGTCATAACTCGCACATACCCTGTACAAAGACGGGGATGTCGGCGAGATCGAAGTTTTCTCGTCATGGCTCCAAAGACCTTTCGAAAAGCCAAGGTCCGCCTCGCGTACTCCTAAAGACAAGTACTGAACATGTGCAAAGTCACAATGTTCAAGATATAATCTCTATTTAGAAAACGCCAAGCTCCGGCTCACGTACTCCTAAAGCCGAGTATTGGGCGTGTACAAAGTTACAACATCCAAGCTTAAGTCTCACCTTAAAAAGCTGAGTTCCAACTCGCGTACTCCAACCGAGGGTATCGACGAAACTACAGTTTTTGTCCATAGATCATTTGTCAAAAGGGACGATCTGCAGGTCGTCTCCTTCGGGCTTTTGATCGAGTAGGTTTCAGTTCGCACAAGGATTAGAGAAATGTCTACTTATAACATAGGCATATTCTAAAACAAAATGCAATGCAAACAACCGGAATCCAAATAAAGTAAGGATAAATCAAAGTTTTGCCTTCTTATTAACCGACGCGCTTATCACAACCATAACTCGTTGAACAAAGTATTGTGCAAAATATACCGAGCTCAAGCTCTATTCCCATTATTTTCAAAGACAAGTTTTACAAGTTTTACAAAAAAAGTAACGACGACCTAACAGATGTGAAAATTTGGAAACATATATTCTTCAAAAGCAAAAGCAAAATGCCGACACACAAGGCACATCCTAATCCTAAGAAAACGCGACAGCTACCCCCACAGGAACACAAGAGGTACAAAACAGGCTGACCCCAATCCTAAGAAAACTGTGAAAGCTGCCCCGAAGGAACAGCTAACCCCTCGGCGTTGATGGAGTAGCAGGATGGGCCGCAGCAGAGGCTTCCGAGCTCCCCGAAAGATATTGGATCAAATTTGAACCATGTTCGTTGAATGCAGATTGGTACTTGAAGTCCTCGGGCGTGACATCGGTTATGTAGATAGCATTGTATTTCACCTGGAGCCTCGCCACATACGCCTTAAGCTTAGCCATAATCTCAGGTGGCACAGCACCACCCTCGTAAACTATGAACCGCATGCAGTCCAAAGTCCCTTTAGCATGGGCATACTCTTGGATAATGGGATCAGCCTTGTCCCGGTCCTGTATGTGCTGCCTCAGCTTCTCCAACTTAGTTGCACACTCAACCTGAGCCTCTCGTCGTGCCAGCGCGACCTCTGAAACTCGGGAGAGTCGGAGCCTTTTCATCTCAGCCACATGCAACTTCTCGAGAGCATGGTAGGCCTCTCGCAGCTCAAAGAAGTCGGCACCCATTCGCTCTCAGATCACCTGCTCTTTGAGGAGCTCCGTCATGGCAATGGCGCATTTATCGTTTAGCTCATCCCTCAAAGCGGCAAGGTCGTTGGTGGCAGATGTCGCGGTATCACATAGCATTTTGTTCAGCGCAGCTACCTGCGTAGTCAGCTGCTTGACGGCCTCCTCCTGCTTGCCCAGCTTTAGCCGTTCCTTGGCAAGGCGCTGCTTGTACTTGTCGACTAGCTTCGACAACTTCTCTAGCTCATCCTCGTCTCCGGCCATAGACCGGAGTTTATTTTAATAAAATGCGACGACCTCGTTCGTCGTCGCCACAGTCTGCCACCATACACACGCCGAGTTAGCACTTATAATTGTAGTAAGAAACAAAAAGAAAGACACAAGCATACCTGACAAGCTTGCCGAGACAACGTTTCATACACTTCTGGAGCCAACATCCGATCTACAGTCGGAGTAATCAGACCATTGGCCCCAAGACGGTTCACCAAACCGGCACACGCTTGTTTGTCCTACATAAACGGTGTGCCCTTATGCATAAACGAGGCCTAGCTTCCGCGTGAGTTATCCTTCCTCTCAGTTTGGGAGCTTCCTCCCTCCGCAATCTGACGATCGGAAGCTTCGTCTTCCTCTTCCTTCTCCTCAACCTGCTCTTCATCATCACCACCTGTTCCATCATCATCATCATCGCCACCTGCTGTTATGAGGAGGTCTGGGAGCTCTGCAGAAAATGTCTCCAAGCTAGGATACAGGGATTCGACATCCCTTGTCATCTCTCCCAAGATTTGAGAGGTCGTTGGAGTCCCGCTGGGAGGAGCAGGCACTGTAACATATAGGTCGGCGGCGCGACCTTCCATGAAAGGAAATTCCAGCTATCCCTCTGCAATATCCTCTCCTTGTTGATGTTCCCCAGTAGAAACACCCTCATTTGTTGTTTGTCCCCAAGCAGGGACTTCTTCTTTTGAGCCTTGTTCCTCAGCAGGAACAACATCTGGATTCGGCTCTTCAGCCTCTTCAAGCACCTATCGAGAATCTTGATCCTAGTTGGATCGGCGCCTCTTCCTCCGAACCAGAGGAGGACATGAGTCTCCACTACCCGCAGAAGCAGATGACTGGTCGAGTTTTCTTTTGGAACTCGAAGCCGACTTTTCCAGGCTCGATTTGTAGTCTGTTATCGGTGGAGGGCGACCCATTTTCCTAGTTTTCTTAATAGGGCAGACGTTGAGATCCTAGCGGCTGCACAAAGAGTGAGTCACAGTTAGACATATTAACGTACTACTGGAATGGCGATTCGTTGTATACTCTTACCAGCGTTGATGAACGAAATACTTTGTTCGATGCAAGCACGTGTGAATTGTTTAATATGGTAGGCTCCTGCTTCTCAGAATCTTTTGGAATCCTCAAGGAAGTTACCTGGAAAAGGACCAATGTTCCAATGCAGATCTACAATAAACAGGAAAAGCCGAGTCAGGAACATTTCAAACAAAAGTTTCCACATATGTCAGCTCGGCGGTCCTAGGTGGTATCTACCAAAGGTCTCCGCCCATTTTCTTCTCAGGATTCTTCCTACATCTCCCACAGAGTCTGGGACGACCTTCGAAAAGAAATACTTTGATTTCCAGGCGTGGATCTTGTCTCCCGAACTGATAGTTATCAATTTATATTGAGGCTTGAAGATGATATAGACGAAGCCGGTGTTTATTTTTGTCCCTTTCTGCACAATCAGATTGATTGACAACATGTTTTCCAGGTACCTAACGCCGAGCTCCACCTGAAACTCGTGAGCATGGGCCATTAGGGCAATCATTTTCCTGACTGAAGGAGCAGACAGCTGCAAAATCGCAATATTCTGTCTCGCGCAATACGATATTAACATCTTTGGCAAGGGTAACCAGAGATGACACCTTCTAAACAAGGACTCATACAAACATACATAACCTTGGGGGTAATCCCAGGGTCTTTGATGCGGCTCGAGGGTTATAATCGGAATCCTGTTTAATGAAGGAAAGTCTCGGATGAGATCTCGAATCGACTCCTCGTCACACTTCATAGGCGCGAGACCTGTCAGTCCATCATCTGGAGAGGCCCAGTTGCCTTGGGGAACTCATTCTTAAAGATCTGCCTCTACATCGGCGACACGCAGGTCGTCGCGAGAAGTAGAAGATTC
This sequence comes from Iberis pinnata, assembly GCA_900406425.1. NCBI lineage: Eukaryota > Viridiplantae > Streptophyta > Magnoliopsida > Brassicales > Brassicaceae > Iberis > Iberis pinnata. The sequence continues at coordinate 8,062 of OVBE01001726.1, forward strand.
AGCAAGATTAATACGAGATGAAGACATAGTTTATGATCGGTAAATCACCGAGCTATTTGCGTTAACCGCCGAGCTGAAAATTCTAGAGAGAGAAACAAGAGAGAAGGGAGAGCGATTCTACCTGCAAAAGGAATTTTGAAAATGTGAAGTCTTGGAATGAAGTAGCGAGGGGGTATTTATACCCCGTCGAAATAGCGGTTACCAAGGCGCGTAATGATTGCACGTGGGAATCTATAGAGGCGTGACCTTTTAGCTTCCCCCTACGAAGACGATTCGATAAAGCCTACGAGGCATTTAATGCACTTCAGCCAAAATGAAATTTATTTTAGAAGATCAATCGCCGATTCACAAATCCATCGCCGACCTGGGGGAACTAACTGTTGATACCAGGTGTAGCACCTACCCTAAAAGCCCATTTTGACTCAAGTACCAGATGGACGCCGACATCAAGAGGAGAAAGGGGCTCAAAAGAGCAAGACCTAGATGGGCCGATCTGACGAGCTTGGCCTTCCAGCTCGAGGCCCCATTAGGTTTAGTTAATGTAATTAGGGTTTTGAGCATGTATTTTCACTATAATTACCCATGTAATTATTCTTTAATGAGATATGAAATTCTTCCTAGCTTTTACCCACAAGATCGAAGATTTAAACCTACTTGTTAAGTCTTGATTCAACAAGTTCCAACAACATCAACATGGAGGAACACCTCCTAGTTTTACCTCTAACCTTCCTCAAGCTCCACCTTCAAACGTTGAAGCAATGCTCGAGCAGCTTCGACAAGGTCAGGCCAATAGTGTCATGGAGAAATAAAAGAAGTTTGACGCTGTGAAATCAAGGGTTACTGTTTTGGAGAGCAAGTCTGCTTCCACTTCTGTTTCTGCTCCTACCACAAATGGACAACTTCCTGGCAAAACAATTCAGAACCCAAAGGACTATGCACATGTGAATGCTATCTTCTTAGGAACTACCCCGACTTTTCTTCTCACCCTTGTCCTTGTCACATCTCTGAGGAAAGTGTAGCTCATGTTTGGGGGGGGGATTTGAGCCTATATGGAGCTGAAAATGCAGATTTTGGAAAGCTTGATTCCTTGACATGGACGAACCCAAAGTTAGCTGCCAGAGTCAAGCCTGGTCTTAGTGAAAAGTTATCTGCTTCAAAGGAGAGGGAAACACCCTTTGTTCCACAACCTTATATTCCAAAGTTGCCATACCCGTCACAGTTCATGAAGGAGATAACAGAGAAGTACCCAGCAATCTTTGAAAAGTATAAGAAGGATGGTGAAACTCAAGGAGTGTTGGTACCAAATGATGAATGCAACGCCTTAATAGTAGAGAAGCAAGAAGATCTTGGTTCATTAACTCTACCATGCTCACTAAGCTCCCTAACCTTCAACAAATGCCTATGTGATTTAGGGGATTTCATTAACTTGATGCCTCTCTCCACTGCCAAGAAGCTGGGATTCAATGAATTTAAAGCTTATAATATAACTCTGTTGTTGGCAGATAGATCCATTAGGCATCCTATTAGTACTCTGGAAAATTGACCCATCAAGATTAGGAGTGTAGAGATACCCACAAACTTTATGGTGTTAGATATGGACAAGGAACCAAAGGATCCACTGATCTTGGGAAGACTATTCTTAGCTACGGTTGGAGCTGTATCAACGTTAAGAAATGCAATATCAGGTTGAACATAGGGAATGGTCCAAAGATGATCTTCAACATCAAGGACATGACAAAGAAGCCTACAATCCAAGGTCAGCTATTCGCTATCGAGGAGATGAATGAGGACAATCATGAGGACGGGTACTCAAGCAGTGATTCACTGGAGTATGAGCTTATGAAGGATCCAAAAAAGATTTCATAGCATACAGAAGCATTTGGGGTTGTCAAGGAATCAGATGCATGAATTTCTACAGAGGTAAAGGAAACCAGAAAACTGGGGTAGGAACTGACCAGAGTAAACTTCCCATTTCAGAAGAAGAGGATTTTGAGCTCGTGCAGAGCACATATCACCTCATAAGCCCACTTCGGGCACAACCTACTCTGAAAAAAGTTTTGATCTTCAAACCCCAACAATAGACCTCAAGAGGGGTGATCAAGTGTTTCTGCTCAACCCAATGCTCGAGCACTATCTCGGGGATGTAAACCCAAAATGTCTCAGGAACTTCATAATCAAGGAAATCCTACTTGATGGAGCAATCATGCTTGTTGTGGAACCTAATAAGGAGTTGAAAGTGAACAGCCAATCCAACCCAAACAATGGTGGTTGGATACGTCTAGGAAGAAAACCAGGTGAAATGACCTCGGTTCTCCATGGGGAACCGTCTTAGGGTCAATAAAATTAAAACTGCAAGTCAAGCTTAGTGACTTTAAACAAGCTCACTTGGGAGGAATTCCCATGTTTATCCTTGTACATATGAAGTGTTTAAATTTATGTTTAAGTCCTTGTTTTGACGCATTTAAGTTTTTGTTTGGTTTTTGTGTTTTAGGTACTTCGGAGTCGCACCAACACCTTTTCATCGAGCCACAAAGGAGTCTTGGTCAAGCCACAAGAATGATGTGGTCGAGCCATGGGAACGTCTCATCGAGCTGAACGTAGTGTGATAGAGCCGTACCAAAATGACATCAAGCAGGGCTGATCACATTATGCATTCAACACCCGAGACCCAACAACTCGACCAAATGAGCTCGATTAGTCGCCTTCTTCAACTCAACCTGAAAACAATACCCCTCTTAACCCGTTTCATTGTATATACCATAGCATATTTTTTTCTGTTGCTACGTTTTGGTCCTAAACCCTTCTTCGAACTTTTTATTACACAAGGAACTGTGCAATTTAAGTTTGGGAGAGAGTTTAGGAGGTACTAATTATGTTTACTTGTTTTCTTATTTCAATTTTTCATCTAAGGCATACAAAAACCAAAAAATTGAAAATTTTTCGAAAATCGTTTTCAAAAACAGAGTTTTTATGTAGTTACATTTAGGTTGTATGTAATTGCATAGGAAACTAGGACCTTGTAAGTATGATGTTTTCTTAGATAGTATCAGTGCCCTGGTTATTAGTTGTTTAATGCATCATGATTTAGTCTGAAGTAAAATTGCACCATGCTTGGAATGTGAATTTGCATGATCCTTTATCCTCTGAAGCATGTTGTGATTTGAAGTTTGCCCCTATCTATTAGGACTTAAAACTGACGTATAATTATTATGTTTGTGTGATGGATTTGTACTCATGGATAGTATATACATATTTGAGTTATCTTCTACCATTTTGCCACTCTTGTTAACCTAAGTAGAATCCCTACCCTTGAACCTTGCCTTCTTTCAAGCCATGAATTTACTACTGAGTGTCAGGTCTTTTATGGAATGATCTTGGTAGAAAGTGTTAGGTTTGAAGTGACAGGAATGGAATCTCATGTAGTTCTAGTCCATGCTTTTTGGACTAGATAGGACTAGGTGGGATTCGATTTTGGGTATTGTGGGTTGGTTGGAAAAAGAATGAAAGGATATGAAAGGTTGGTATAAGAAAGGGTATGGTTAAGATTCTTAGGAGAGGAAAAGAAAAGAAAAAGAAGCAGAATGGGCTAGTAAAAGGTCTGGAGGAAAAACAATGTGAAAGATATGATTAGTGCGGAATCAGAAAAAGAGATGACACTGAAATGAAAAGGGTAAAACCCAAGAAGTTAGTGCAAAATGAAAAAAAGTCAGAAACCATAGGCATCGAAATAAGGAAATTCCCAATTCCGCTAGCAATCAAATAAGAACAACCCTCTCCTAAGAGTAGTTAAGGAAAAGATGAAAAAGGGAAAAACGTGAACAAGTAAGATCACTATGAATTTTAAAAAGGTAGAATTAGGTCTCCTACCGGGTAGAATCAGAAAAACTTAGATTTCATTGGCATTGGGTATATGAGATTCTATTTTTGTATGCATCTAAGTGTTCTTACCTTTAGCATTCTGCTAAAGCTCATTCCCTTTTGAGAGAACCATATTATGAATTGTTAGCTATTGCAAGAAGGGGTCCTTTTTAACATGTCCCTTTCCCTAATGAGTCCATTGAACGTGCATGACTTGATCTATGGTTGCTTCTTAATGAATGTTAAAGGGGTAAATGAATTTGAATGCATTGTGGAAGTTGGAACTGATCTGGAATGAACTTCGATAAGTATGGCTAAGGTTTTTAAGTAGGACGAGATTAGGATTACATTCTAGAACAAGTAACATGGACATTCACATTACCTATTTTGCCAGCATATTTTGGTTATGAGTTCCCACTTTCAATCCTCTCGTCCATACTTTTGAATTACTTGCTTGAGGGCAAGCAAGGATTTATTTGGGGGGAGTTGATGTCTCTGCATTTTAGTGATTTTAGGAAGTCATTTAGCATCATTTTAGGGTCTGTTAGTTGTACATATATTGCATCCAAAGAATTTATTAGCAATTCTGCAATTTTTAGAAGTTTTGCATTAGCACTTGCATGCATATGCATTTTAGAGATTTTTCAGGAGCTTTCATAACGTTATTTCAATTTGGAGAAGGAGAGGAAAATGCGTAGAATGGAACCAACTCAAGTGTAGTTAAAGTCACGATTCGACCAAACCATCGAGCCCACCATCAAGCCAAGACGAAGCTGGCTCAATCGCATCTCGGCCTTCACCTCGATCCCGTGATCGAGCCAAGTCAACACGGCTCAACAACACGTTTTTTCCACCTTGATGGTTCAACCAAAGCACCTCGATCGAGCCCGGCCAACCCTCACCTTGATCGATCCCGGCCAAAGCACCTCGATCTCTTGGCCTTGTCCACCTCGACCTCGGCCTCTCAGCTCCATCATCTTCTCTTGGCACCTCGATCTCGCGATCAAGCCAAGACAAATCTGGCTCGATCATATGCATCCTTTGGCCTCGATCACATCTTCAACATGGCTCGATCACATCATGATCAAGCCAAGCAGCTTCGACCCGACCAACATGGTTTCAGGATGGACCAGACCCAAGACCTAGTTTAATCATTGGTTTTGTCTTTTATGCGTTTTAGGGCTTTTCTCTGAACACTATAAAAGCCCTAAAACGTCTCCATTTCGAGAAGCGTCTGTCTTTTTGCCATTTTTAGCTTTTATCTTAGGTTTTATTTTATCTCTACATTGTTCTTGATGTTATTTATGTTCTAAACCTCGATTTTAATTAAGTTTATGTTTATCTTTTATTTTCTTCATTTCCATGCTTAGATTAGCGTTGTGAACTATCTGGTGCATGTTGATCTACATTTTTATGCTTTTAATCTTGTTTTTACCTTGATCACTTTCTCTGTTTTTGCTACTGTTTCATTGATACTCTGTATTTCTAGGTTAGTGTTCTTGGTGTTCATCATCTTTGACTTTTGATCTTCATTTCTTCCTTAGTAGCTATGCTTTCCTTTTTTTATTGATTTTGCACCAAACATGCGTAGTGAATAATTACCTTATGATCATGAGGATGGGGTAGATTAGTGTTGATATCCTGTTCTTCCTAAGTTCATAAGTTTATTTGCATCTAGATCTCTTCTGTTTCATTGCTCTTCATGCTAATTTCTTTATGATCAACTGAAATATGATATTAGGTATATTCAACACCCATAAGGTGTTCAATGAAATACCTAAACATGGTGATTTCAGAGATTTGCACATCCTAGCCTAAGAGATTAGATGTTTAGGGTGCTTATTGGCTTTAGTAGATTGGTTCTTCATACCTTCTAACTAGTGTACCGTTAACAAGAGTTAGGTCTGATGATTGCTTGGCTTGAAACCAATTACCAAGACATTGGACTTGGTTGCATATGAATTTGCTGTCTAGGGGTTAGCTCATTATTTGAAGTATGTTAGGTACTTAGGTAGTTCAGGAAGGCTCTCTAGTCAATTACCTTTGTCCTCAGGAACTGCTTCCCGCTTGATTGCATCCTTACCCATTTTACTTTCCTGATGTTTATGCTTAGTATCTGCCAATGCATCTTAGTACTTGTTTTCTGTATCATGTTTTAGTTTTCTGCATGTTTGTTTGTTTAGGAACTATTAGTAAACCCCCCCCCCCATTTTCATATTTATCTTGAATTAGTAATTCCATTTACATCCTGAATGCTAGCATCACACCCATTTGGATTGACACCTTATCTATACTACAATGACATGATAATGTTGTGTGGATAGAGAATTGATCTCACAAACATGTCAAAAGCGTGTTATCATAAGGACAAAAAAGTATAGAGATAGTTGTTTAACCATTTGCCGATTCTCATTTGATTTATCAGAGGTGTATGTTTGGTTAACAGGGATCGGTGTGCTTTAACATTTGCTCCGGCGATTGTGAGGAATTGATTTGTTTGTAACCATTTTTGACCTTAACAGTTAGCCCCTAAGCTTGTAAGAATCATTTGAATGTTCTTGTGTGGTATCGGGTTAGGTAAGTTAGGCGGAATTGATGGTTCAGAGATTGGAAGATGAATAGTAAAAAATTTCTCTATAAATTTGAGATGTTACCTTTTTAAACTTCACTCATCATTTTTCAAGAAATTCTCAAAGGTAGAAATTTCCTACTCTCTCAAATCTTTTACTGCTTTTCTCATTCCCATTATTAACTTGAACTCGGGAGCTGTTGCGAATGTGTGACCGTTGGTCTTTAGTCCCAAAAGCTTACGGGTTCATAGTGTAGACGTGGTGCCGAAGGTCGAGTTTTTGAGACACTGAATTGACCCGAGGGAGGTAGAGGCCTATTGGCGCACAACTTGTATCCTAGAGGCTCCGCCACCCAACTCATGGTGTCCGACGAGGCCTAAACTTTGCCGAGATAGTGAGAGTCCTAGCGACTGTTGTGACTCCTTTATGGCTACTATCCGAGAGTTTTGTCGAGTTTTGGATAATGTAGTATTTTTCCTTCTGATGCAAGAAGAAAGAGCTTATGCCCCGCCTCGGGATTGGTTCACCTGCTATGAAGTGCATCTTTTATACTGCCGATTATGGTTTCCTATTTCGGGAGTTATAGTCGAATTCTTGAGGCGATACGGCTTGTCGATCGGTCTGATTAATTATGTCGGCTGACATTCATCACCTTGTTGGCATTCTAATCCCAGGTTACGAGCAAGGGATGAGTTTAGATGTTGATTATCAAACGGCATTTCTCCACTCGAGGGGTCCAAAGGGTTTGCTGCAGTATTATTTGGTTTCGTAGACAAACATGTCGATCATCCGATCGTTCAATTCCCATCTCCATGATTTGAAAAAGCATTTGTTTTTGGTCAATATTGATAGCGCTCCTGTCGAAAAGAGTTATATTTCCCATTTTAAGCAGAAATGGGGTCCGATGGATACTGCGGTTGGATGTTTGAGTTGCTTTTGGTCTATTGAGGCCTAATGTATATCTTTGTTTTGTGCAACTGTCGATCCTCTTTCTTCGTTTCCACATGGTCCGCTTCACTGGGGTCACTTTTTACTGCAAAAAGAGTTCAGAACGCTGTTGTTTATCAGAACGCTTAAACCTGTCTTTGAGCTGTCGAAGATGAGGAAGAACCAGATATAGAGGGATTTACTCCATACGAGATGCCTCGCGTAAGGGATAGGCAGAGGTCTCCGAGGGACGAGGGCGCTACCCTCGGAGAGGGTAGTTCTGCCTAAGTCGGAGAAGGGTCCATCCCCGGGGTCTATCTAAACGACTTTGGTAGTTTGAGACAAATACCATCATCTGGGGATGATTTCTTTAATTTTTCCAACTCCATGCCGACTCCCCCTCTTGTTTCAGAAGAGGTCGTGAGGTCGAAGGAATATGTTGAGGCTTCGCGCATAACAATGCGGGTCCATTTCTATTTATATACGATTTTGTTTTTATGAATGACTTTGCTAACCTTTTGTGTACATTCTGTTAGGGTCTCCATGTGATGGTGAGGCTCTTTGGACACGTGGGCGGGAGGTGCGAACGACCTAGTTCAAAGCCAATAGACTCGAGGAGGAAAACTCCTGTCTGAGGGGAAAGATGAGGAAATGGCACGAAGGCAAGCGTCCGAGGTTCATGGCGCGGACAAACAGGGTAAGCGTGAAATTGTTACGATAATGTCAGATTGCTCAGCTCGTGTCAAGGACTGCTTTGCTCGGCTGGAGCAAAAGCACCAAGTCGAAGATTAACGCGAGTGTCGTGGTTCTGTGTGTGCCTTTTATAAGAGCACGTAACTCAAATTTTAGTACAACATTGAAAAAAAGTATATGTCTGTGTTTATGGACTAGTATAAAGACGAGATATTCTTAATCCCTACGATTGAAGTGGAGGTTTGGGAGTGTTGGGCGCCGATCCCTATTTCTCCTAATTTGGAGGATGTCGAAACTGGGACGCAAGTCGAAAAGGAAGCGGTGGATTAGGATCCGAGACAGTTTGGTGCATCATGCTCTGAGCATTATGATCCTGGTCGGTATTGAGCGTGGATTCGCGTTAGGGAGGGCGTTTCTAGTTTAGATTACGATTTTGGCCAAGTGAGCATTATGATCCTGGTTGATATTGAGCATGGATTCGCGTTAGGGAGTGCGTTTCTAGTTTAAATTATGATTTTGGCCAAGTATGGCCGTTCTTAGAAGGATCGGCTTTTATGTGGCCTTGAAAACTTTCCGCTTTGTGGCTTTCTATTAGTTGCGTACTGAATGTATGGGTCAGTTGTTGAAAAAATAATGAGTAGTCAGTTCGTATTTTGCTTTATGATTTGTCGCTACGTGTAGCTTATCCGGTTTAGATGCGAGTTTTTGGAGAATCTAATTTCCGAGTTACGCAGGTTTGCATGTGTGAGATGAGACAAGCTTAGGGATATCGTATCAATATTTTATACTATGTCTAGAGATGTTAGACACTAGTGTGTTGGGTTAAGGGCAAGACCTGGGTTTACTCCCAGTTTTAAGGGGTGCAGCGACTATATACGGCTTACATATCATGTTTACGATTTCAATATGATTTCATTTTGATATCAGAATCTATGGTAGATTCGCATCTATAAGGAACCGAGCATCTCTCCGTAGACAATTTCTAAGTCGTTCGGAAGTGCTGACCAAAATTTTGGTTTTAATAGCGCTGTTTATCCTTGTGTCAGATGTGTGAGAACAAATTCGCAAAAGGTTCGATGACTAATACGTCCGTCAGGGGCCAATCGACGGGTTTGGTATAGGAGCAGGTGTTTACTCGTTTTGGTTTTGGAGTCTGCATAGACTGTGTTCGTACAAATTTGGAGGTTTTTCCATAATTTCGCAACGTCTCGCTTTTTTTCCAAAGTTCTTTTTCCGTTCGAAGGTTTTGCATTTTGGAATGTGTTCGAGAAATGTTTTTGTGACTTGTCGAAGGACATGCTTTTCCTTGTGAATGAGGAAAATGTTGGAGTGTTCGTTAAAAGAAGTTTTGGTATGATTTCCGTTTCCGAGTTATACGATGATTTTTGTTGTTACTTAGAAGTTTTTTTAGTGAAATTGAATATGTGTAAATCGTAGAAGATGCGAAATTTTTTTAAGTTAGAATGCGATTTTCTTATTGCAGAAAAGTTTCAAAAATATTGAGTACGTAGATGCGGATATTTTGAAATATAGGAGTATATGAGTATATGTATGCGTACCCGATCCCCCCCCCCCACCTTTTTTAGAGAGGGGGACATCTGCACTTTTCGTTCAAAAAGTTGCCTACGTAGAATTTTCGAGGATCAAGCCGTCTCGTAGTTCAGTTTGTTGCTGTGAGTTAGATTACTCGCTTGGTGTGATGCATCGTCCGTTTTAGCCGTGGTGGCTACAGTTGGGTTGACAACTTTTTTGGGACATTGTTTGCGCCGTTTTGTCCAGGACGTTAGGCTCGGAGGCGTGGTTGCCTTCTTCAGATTGAGCCGTTTCTCAATTGGACGAGTCCGATTTGTGCTTTTTTGAAGCTTTTTCAGGTTTCTCTGAACCATTTTCGATTGATGGTTGATGTCTAAGTGAATTTGATGCCTAAGTGATAAGTCGATAAGACTGCTTTCATATAGTTTATTTAGGGCATCCCGACGATCGCGTTACAGATTGCAGGATGGTTGACTACCACAAATTCTATGATTTTGGTGACTTTTTTGCCATGACTAGAAGTTGAATCGATCTGAGAGTCATGGTCGTTGTTATGGAGAAACCAGTGAGTGGCTTTGTCGTGGGTGTGACTTCGGAAAACTTGACTCCCATCCTATTTAAAGTGTCGTGGAAGATTACGTTTATGGTGCTTCCTGTATCAACGAGGATCACAATGACGAGTATCAATTCTGATAACTTTGCTTTCTTCGAAAATAATCTCGTTGTTTGGCGAATCGAAAGATGTAAAGAGAAGGTGATCGGGCCAGTTGGAGCTTGATTCAACCTTGCGATGATAAGCTTTGATTGCGTAGACGCTATCTTGACAGTATTGTGATCCTCCGATTATCATGTTTACTCGGTGGGGATTGACATCGCTGGTTTTATCCTCAGGCTCTCTTCCGTGCTTCCCTTCAATTTGGGAACCATGGCATATGTTGTTTCCTGGTCGTGCCTGGTCGGGCTTAGGTGGCCGATTAGCTTCTCTGAGAAGATCGTTTACGCTTGATATTTCTGAGATCTGTCTTGCGAGTAATTTTCCAGTTAGCCTTGCCGCAAAGACTTTGCAGTTTGCCATGGAGTGACCTTTCGTTTAGTGGAACTCGCAGAAGATGTTTTCGTCGTAATAGGTGTTTTGGGTCCAGGTATTACCCGATGTTCTTCCTCTTTTGGACGACGGGTTGATGGCATATTTATGCACTTCCTAAAGATATTCTCTCTCGTGATAGACGTATTTGTCGTTACGAAGGTTTTTCTTTTCTGATTTTTGTTCCGAGGAAGTGTCTTTCATTGGCGCCTTTGCCGACTTATTTTTCAGAGACAAGATTTTCATCTCCTCTTTGATGGTGATGAAATATGCGGCTTTGTGAAGAGCGACTTGAATTTACTACATTTTTTTAATGCTATCAACTTTCTGAAATTTGATTTATACTAGAGCGATTTCCGGAGCACGCCTAGCTACTTTAGTGCTTATTCTGATAACTCTTAATATCAAGACTTTGAAATGCTTGATGAAATCTCGTGGGGCTCATTCTCCCTTTGAGCCATGATCCATAGGTCGACATCCGAAGTCTCCCTATCCATAAACATTGAGTAATGTTTGAGGAATTCAGCGGAAAGTTGTCTGAAATTCCAGTAAGTTGCATTTTAGTCGGGAAAACCATTCGAGAGCCATCCATTCCCTGGAGGTGTTCGACGTAGAAGAGACAGAATACCGCGTCTTTTTTTACCATCCTTAAGTTTGGACCTTTCCATCGTGATTCGAAAGGTTTGTAGATGAGCTTTCGGGTTGGTGGTCCATCGTACATAGGGATCTTGATTTTTCCGGGATTGAAGATTCGTGCGTTATTTATTCATGCTGTAAACAGTTATTAATTTGCGAGTTCACCACCCATACTTCCGCAGCGATTTTCGCGATGTAGTCGCAGAGATTGAAAATTTCATCAAAGTCATCATCATCGGCATTTGGAACCTGTCGGCGTTTATTGCGAATGTTTTGAGCCTGTTTTTCGACCAATTCTTCTTGTTCTACCAAAAAGAGATTTTCTTCTTCTACTGTCATGGGTTTATCAAACTGATGATCTTTCTGGGCTGAGCGTCTGCTTCTTCTTCTTGGGTGTACATATGCATCCTCATCCAATGAATCGGATTGTTCGTTGGACTCAAAGTTAATTTTCCTGGCCTCGTTCTCTTATGTTTCCTCGTTTAGAGGCGAAAGGTTGTTGGTGATTTTGAGAGTTGCATCAGGAGTTTCTTATCGTGATTTTGTCCCGATGATTCCTTTTGCACGTTTTGCATCCTGTCGAGCGGAGTCACAAAATCAAGTCTTCACCTGTAGAGCTTGGTTGTTCTGCGTGGAAAGACGGTTCTGGTTTTTGTAGTTAGGGTTTCAACCTGTTTCGCGAGGGAGATTGTCAGCTTATCTTGTTCTTCTGACTTCTTTTCCAGATTCGAGAACATCTTCTTAATCTCCTCGAATGCTGCAGTGTTTGCATCAGGGTTGACTGCGGCGATGTTTGTTGGCGGATCCAGTTCAACAGTATCGTTTGGCTGGGCACCGTCGCAAACTGGTTGGTTGTTTTGATTTTCTATAGACATGTAAGAAATCGCTTGCCCCCTCCTTTTAGCGCCAAAATGTGGGAACTGAAATTTGCACTGTCCGACTTCCATTAGTTAAGAAAAATCTAAGGGAACCCCGATTTTCCAGACATCACATATTTCTGTGAGTCGAATGCAAAAAGCTCAGAACATGATTAAAACATAATACGAATATGAAATCAAAAGTAAGAAAGAGGGCGAAAGAAATCTTATTCTAAATCTCGTGAACTTGTTACATCGGGTGATAGTCTCGGCCGTAAGAATTTTCGGCGAGATATCCTAGAACTAACAACAGAGACTGTGAATAACCTAATTGATTCGCAGCTCACTAGCAAGAATGGAAAAAAGTCTAAAGCCCTATGTATTTTGGGGTGGAAAATTGAATGTGCCTTGAACCTTCTCTTTGTCTCTTTTAAATAAGCTTTAGGATTGCTCTATCTTCCATTTTCTTCCTCCATTCCTCTGCGGAAATATTTCTTTTTTCTATTTATTCTTATGCGGAAACCTTCATTTTCTGGATTTCTTCCATTTCTTCTCAGCTTGCAGGACAAGTTTCGACCGTCATCTTGCATGGGCTCGATTCTCGGCTAGAATCATAAGTGGGGTGTCACCATGTTTTAGGTATTGATGGGACGTTTTATGGTTTATGCAATTTTACAGTTCTCATCGGAGAACCAAGCTTTAGTGAGATGATACGATCGACTCCGCGGAAAGACTGTACCGATCGTATGAGTGAGATTATGTCGGCGTTTAAGCTAGTCATTTATCGTTTTATACGATCGGTAGATATGAACTTGTCCTTATGATCGTTCCGAAGAATGATGATTTTAATTGTATAGCTACGATAATCTTTGAAGTTTCGGAAAACTACTATCGTTTTATACGATTATTACCATACGAGAAGGTTTCGCGATTCTTCTGCAAGTTGCAGGAAATAATCATATAGCTAAGGTGATTTTAGTGTTAGGGATAACCGGAAATGTTCATATGATTACTTCGGGACTTATGAGATTTTTGTTGTAGACTTCCAACAGAGACACGAAACAATACAAAACGAGAGACGACAAGTCAGTGAGATGATCATCTCGCCAAATGGCAAGCTAAACTTGCATAGTTCAGCTCACTGGTTGGCGAGCTGGATGTTTGTTGTTCAGCGTATATATGTTTTAGTTTTGTTCGTTAACACCATTCGGAACTAGAATGTTTATAGGAAAGATTCGATTTACTTGTTATTGTTCCTATATGTGTTTATTGAGGTTTTTTGTATTTCTAGAACATTGGTTTCGAGTACACTTGCTCGGATATCGTAGTCAGACGTAAACGAATTATCTTGCCTCGTTAAAACCGTAGTGATAAGAAAATCCGGTGGGACAAAGCCTTCTCTACTAAGGACAAAGGAGTACAAAGATAGTTGTTTAACCATTTGCCAATTTTTTATTTGGTTTATTTGAGGTGTATGTTCTGTTAATAGGGACCGGTGCGCTTTAACGTTTGCTCCGGCGATTGTGAGGCATTGATTTCGTCGTAACCATTTTTGACTCCAACAAATTTGGTTGAGAATGTGTTCTTTGGAATTCAATTGAGATAATTTTGGCTATTGGAATTGTATTATGCTTTTTAAATAGTGGAGAACAATATGTGTGTAATTGGTTGATTTAAGCTTGAATGAATAAATTTTCCTTTTGATCTCTATTTTGTAGGAACGATCATGTCGGAGAATATATTATCAAGAGAAAAAAAATAAAAGGCATTGGATACCGAACAACCAAGGAAAAAGAAAGCTAAACCAAGAAATGTGAGGAGTAGTGGTGATGTAACGATTAGAGAACCGGGAGAAAAAGGAAAAACCGGTTCAAGAAGAGTCACCACCACAGGAGGAAGATTGTGGATATGTTTATGATCCCATTGATGAACCTGTCCAACATGATTATTTTGGTCTGTACTATGACGAAAGCTCCCCAAAGTCAAGAGATGTGTCGAGACAATCGACTGAGAAAGAGCTTTATGATATATTCATGGCTATGGATTATGTCTCCTCTATTTTTCTTGATCCAGATACTTTGACAACATTGGGGATATTGGATGATGTTCAGTTAATTATGAAGGCTATTGGCTTAGAGAAATTAGTCAGTATGCGTCACGAAGGGTATCAAAGATAAACTTGTTAATTTCTCGCTACATTAGGGATCTTCCCTGACAAAGAAAACAAGAAAAATGGCGGTGGGTACATTAAGTTCTCAGGATGTTACAACCAGCATCATACCGTCACCTTCAAGATTATTGTCGATATCTGTGGATTCAATATCCCTGGTCCAAGAACTTTAAAAAAAGCCGATGACCGCACAACTTTAGTATGGAGAACTCTCGGGACTGGTAAATTTTTACCCGCTCGTTCAAGGAGTGCAAATATTCGCCACCCGGAAATTCGTTATGCGCACAAGATTCTTACCCATTCAATTTTCTCTAGAAAAGAAGGGGATAAGATACTTGAGGATGAGCTCAATCTCGTATAATTCAGGGTTGCACAGCTTTTGGAGCGTTGTTACAAGGATGATGATCTCTCTGCGGATTTAGAGGGTTTGGAGCCTAGCACTCTAAGGATTTCCTTATATCAACTTAGCAAAGACAGAAAAACCACAACTTAGCATTGAAGGATGGATAACTCCAATATTAAAGAGTGCCAAGCTTAAGTTGGATAAGAAAAGTTTCCCACTCAGGATCATGGATCTCATGTACTTGAAGAAACTTGGGTATCTAAGTGGACAAGTGGATGACAAATACGCCTACAAGTTCTATGTTGCTTCTGATCAGATTGGGACTCTCCTATTACCAAGCCCTAACCACACTTTTCTAATCCACTAGGAGACCATTCGCTTCCGGATAAAAAAGCAGGATCTCTATAACTCAACCACAGGTGCACCCATCTTACCTATCACGCCTTTCCACAACCGAGCTACTAGGGCGAAAAGTCCCTCCGAGCCCAACCTTTTGGTTCACGAACCCCGTCACGTCTATGGTTCCATGTGATACTATGATTCGCCACCAACACTTCCTCTCAAACCAGGTCCAATGAGAGACTTGTATATAGCACAACACACGATGAGAAGATGGAACCAATACCAACACAGAGCATGCAAAAAGTGGTAAAAGAATTGCAGAAACTGAATAAGCTTGTGAAGAAAGGCGTTACTTGCGCTAGTTGTGTTTCTCATGCAACATTTGGCCTCAACCCCGACCAAAAGATACAGAGATGGTAATAGCAGAAGAGGGATCATCAGAGGCTACACAATTCGAGGGTGACACTGATCGGACATCTCACTCAATGCCACCTCCCCCACCACGCCGCCGCATACGACGATACAGGCGCCAACTGGGTCCTCCACACTCCGTAAATGAATCTCCCTCATTCTATTTGGATGATGATAGCAGTCCTGAATCCTCCAACCAATATTTAGGTCCACCTCTTCACCTTTGCAAATATTTGCATCTTAGTTTTCTCTTTTGACATTTTTGTCTATCTTAAGTCCTAAACTTTGACTTGAATTTCTATTACCTAAGAGACTGCGTAATTTAAGTTTGGGGGAAGGTTTAGGAAGTCTCTAACCATGTTTATTTGTTCTCCTATTTCAAATTTTTCATATAAGGCATAGAAAATCATAAAAATTTGAAACTTTTTCGAAAATCGTTTTCTAAAAAAAATGTCCATTTATTTGCATTAGGCATACTAGGATTGCATTTAGTCTTGTTAGATATGGTTGTATTTGCATGGGAAGTAGGATGATCTTTACCTTGTAAATATGCTGCTTTACTAATTGATGTATGCGATCTGATGTTTATCTCTATCTATTAGAACCGGAATTTGACTTTTAATTATCAGGTTTACTCATTGGATTTGAACTCATGGATAGAATATACATACTTGAATTATCTTTCAC
The DNA here is from genome assembly GCA_900406425.1 of Iberis pinnata. Lineage (NCBI taxonomy): Eukaryota > Viridiplantae > Streptophyta > Magnoliopsida > Brassicales > Brassicaceae > Iberis > Iberis pinnata. The sequence goes on from OVBE01001726.1 coordinate 24,173, forward strand.
CATTTTTCCATTCTTGTTGGTCCAAGTAGATTCCCTACCTTACACCAGCATTCTTTCAAGTTATGTGTTTATTACTGAGTGGTAGGACTTTTGCGAAATGAGCTTGGTAGAAAGTGTTAGGTTAGAACTGGTAGGAATAGAATCTCATATAGTTCTGGTTCACAATTTTTGAACTAGATAGAATAGGTTGGTTATCGACCCTTCATAATTGAGGGAAATTGAGAAAATGAACGTTTAAGAAAGCTTAGGAGGAGAACATAAAAATGGTGTTATCTAGTGAGGATTTGGGAAGTAAAAGTATGGTTTAATGCAAAAACAGAAAAGAAATACAAAAGAGGCAAAGGCTAAAAAAAATGGAAAGAAATGGAAGCCAGTGATCCTTAAAATTATGAATTACCAATTCGCTAGAATTGAATAGAACGTGAACCATCTCTTAAATTAAGATAAATCATAAAAAGAAGAAAGAATGAAAAGGTATGAGAACTAAGTTGGTTGCTTGGGAGTTTCAAGGGTAGAAATATGATTCATCATGAGATTTGAAATAGGAAGGCTTTTAGCTTTTGGGTTTATGGGTAGATGAGATCCTATTTTTATATGCATCTAAATGTTCTCATTTTAGCATTCAACTAAAGCTAATTTATTTTTTGAGTGATCCTTGTTATAATTATAAACCACAACAATAAGGGACCATTTTTGTCTCTTGAACCAGTCTTTTAGCCAAATGAGTTCAATGAATTTGAGTAATTTGATTCATGGTTTCCACTTAATGGATGTCAAAGAGATGAATGGATTTTAATGTATGTGAAAGTTAGGATTGATCTCAATTGATCTTTGATGAATATGGCTAAGATTTTTAAGTAAATGAGATTAGTTTGCATTTTATAACTTTTAACTCGGACATTGATATCACTTCATTTATCTGCATGTTTTTGTTCTGACTTCCCACTTTTAAACCACTTTTACGGTACACATAGCCCGATACACCAATAACGGAAAGTGTGTACTGGCTAGGTGTCCTGGAACAAGGAATCAAGAGGCTACATCGGCAATGGCAACCCGGTACACGTAGCACGATATGCTCATACCAGCTAGCGTGTACCGGCTAGGTGTCCTGGTAAGAGGAGGCGGACGAGAAGATCGGAGGAAGCTAGCCGATAAATTTAGCCTGGGATAGTCATATCGGCTAAACTATATTGGCCAATTGACCTGGTACAGAAGAAGAACAAATCATACCGAGGACATGTACCGGCCAAATTGGCCGGTACCGAGCAGAGAAAGTCAAAGTCCAATAGTTGACTAATCATTTTTACCCATTCCTTTATGGGTTAACCTACATGTGTTTTGGGTTAACCCAAGACTTTTATGAGCTACTAATTAAACTTTTAGAAAGCTAATTCTAGGTTTATCTCTTATCTTGGGTGTTAACTTTTATTCTCTTAAGAAACCTTTGTAATCTCTTTGAATCTTAGCTTATTTTAGTTTTTATTTCTTTTTATTGCTTTTATCTCATTAAAATCTTCTTCTAATGAGGATTCAACACATTTCTATCATAAGATTTTGTGTTTTCTCAATGATTAGTAGTTCCATATTAAGCAAATGATTTGGTAGATTAAGGTGATTAGGTGATGGAATATGATATTTAGGATTTAGGTTTCTTAAATATTCATGTAGTAGATTTTCTTAATGCTAAAATTTATTTGATCACTCAAGTCTAGATCATATGAAAAATTTTGTCCGAAAGGTGTTCGATTAAATTCTTGAACCAATCGATGCATGCTAAATGAGGCATAACCAAGAGATTGTGTTAGTTTAGTGGTTTAGCATAGATTAGACCTTAATGTTTTATAATTGTGTGATTATCCAAAAGATTTTCTTAATTGCATGATTAGGAAAAAGATTAGTGCCACGAGAATAGATTAGTCTACCAAAGAGAATATTATACTGATGATTAGCCTGAATTGTTAGCATTGAACATCATAGGATATCATTTGATCACCCGAATCAATAACCTATACCATTTTCTTAACCTTTTATCATTGAATTCAAGTTTAAGTTGTTATTGATCTTTGTTAATTTAGTTGACTTTTATTTGACTTTATTTACTTTTGCATGATTGAATGTTACCACTGAATTTCTTTATAGTTTAGACTAAACGGAATTCTATAAGATTAGTGTGTTGACATTTCCTGAATGTGATTGATCCTTAAGTATTACAATGATATGAGTAGACTTAATATATTTTCTTAGATAGGATCCGCAAAATCTTGTTTATCAACCAAAGAGAATATTGTCTATTGTGCTTCCCAAATAGACTGAAATCATCTACACTTAATCCGAGATAAACATTTCTTATCTCACATGCAAAATCCGGATAAGTAGATTGAAAATAACGTCAAACTTCTGCATCAAAAGGATGTGTAATCTCTCCATCAAATCTATGCCCAACATATCATCTCATTGTCGCAGCTGTTCACTCAGATTGATACAACCTCTTCAACCTATCTGTTAGTGGCAAATACCACATCCTCTTGTAAGACACTAAAACTCTACCGCATGTATCCTTATACATTGGTTTGAGACAATATCAACAACTCTTCTGGGTGTCGTCGCATCACCAATAGATCATACAATTATCGATTCGCACGTCTATAGCCTGATAACGGATATCCAAGCCCCGATACAAGTTTTATATCTTGTAATATGAACTCGGACCAATGTTATCTTCTGACAATATATTCCTTGCAAATTTGGCTATTACGTCAACACAATCCTCAACTAAATTATAATATGTCTTTATTCCCATCAACCAACTAGCAGATGATAAAGGCGAATGATCATCTCCACATCCACTATATAATGGCTGATTTGCTGCGTCTAACATATTAAAAAATTTCTAAATTAGGTTCTTCTTTCGAAACCTGCGCCGACTCTATATTTTCTCTATAAATGTCATTAACCATTTGAACCGTAGGTGCCCCAAAATCTAATTTCATTCCAGATTCTTCTATTTTATCGGACAATGATTCGCTATCGCTAGTACTAGCAACAATATCAGACCATTCTCCATGTAAATACCAAATCTTATAACTCAGCATATAACATTCACATACAAGTGATTTTATACTAAATTTATCTTGATATTATGAGAATTCCGACATAAAGAGCATGGACATGTTAACTTACGACTGTGTTGTGCTAAAGGTTGTCGACATGCTAGTTCCATGAATCAATAACACCACGTCCATATTCGTCGTTCAACATATTTGTATCTGTATTCATTCTTTCACCATCCATCCATGATCGAAAATAGAGAGGAGTAGACATATATTGTTAAGATATATGTGTTAAGTGTGTGATGAATGAAGGTGGAGTGGTATGCTTATATAGGCGCTATAAGTGACGGATATGTACGTCAATAAATTCGAATATAACAGTTGACAACAGTTTGAAATTGGTACTTTGTAGCGGATAAATTACTGACGGTTATGTGACGGGTCTGTCCGTCAGTATATCCGTCAGTATTTTTCGACGGATATTAATCTGTCACTTTTTTTGTCGGTAATTACTATACTTGTAGTATGTAGATATACACATTACATTTTGTAAATACAGTTTTGTTAATTTTTAGTTACAAAGTAAGTTAGAGTTTAACACACTTTTATATATATATATATATATATATATGCGAGTCTTGTACTCTTTTACACTTAATGAGAAAATCATTCTTTTACAAACTTCCTAATAGTAGGAGGGTCTTTCCACTCTAGCTATTTAATGGCCGTATCTGCCGTAGACGTTTAATCTATGTATGAGGTTTGGTGTCTGTGGTTCAGATTCTTCTTTCTGTCTTTTGCTTGCTTGTTGTTCTTATTGCTCGAGAATTCGTTTCGTTTGTTTGGTTATTTTTGGGGTCCTTCTAAGAAAAATTTTGTAAAAATATCTTTAAACAAGCTTGAAGTTTGTAAAAATAGACTACTTTTAATTTCTTTTGAAAAGTACATTTGTCTTATCAAAATTACAAAATTATCCTCAGCTTTTTAATATGAAAAGATATTAATTATTAGTAAACAGCTTATATTATTGCAAATAAATTATAAAACTAAAAAAAAATATCTTCATACGCATAACTTCTAAATTATTTTATAATATGCTATTTTTATATTCCAAAACAACAATCTAACTAAACAAATTTTAATCAAAATAGAAGAAACCCAATTAAATCAATAAACCAATAAAACTCTACCTATACTAGGAGTTGCAGAGCCAACTGTAATAATGTACACATTCATGTTTAACTTTGCTAAAGGAAGATCTAAATTAGGATGCAATTTGTTCTTAGCTTGGTCTGGATGGTAAATTACTAAAGTCTCATCTAGTTTAAATAATAATCTTTGTCAAATATCAAAAAAATAAAGCGTTAATTTAGTTAAATTATATGCAGGGTTCGTAATTCGATTCATTGATTCTCCTTGCCTTAATTAGCTATTTGTGGAGCTGGTTCAATAATGGGACAATTTGAATGCTAACCTAAAATATACATGAAAATTGAAAAATATACCATTTTTTCATATTTTGAAAAATACACTTTATATATTTTAATGACGAAAATGCACTTATTTTTATTTTTTAAAAAATTAATTTCGGAAATAAAACTTTTTCGTAATTAAACTAATTATATAAACATAATTATTTTTTAAAAACATTTTTGGTTTTTTGTATCTATTGATTAATAGAATTTCCAGTTAAATTTTTCTAAAGTCGTTTTGTTGTATAGTTGATTTTTATTTCATTTTACGTTGACTTATACTACAACAGTTGACATATTAGTGGTATGCAATTTTTTTGTACAATATACATATTAAAATTGTTGATTTATTTTCATCATCATCAACTTATTTTTTGTATCTTGTTGATATGTTTTCTTAAATATAATTATGTCAAATCTTATCGATTTGTTATTAGATTGACTTGTTTAACTATCAATATATAAAATTAATTTGACCTTTTATTAGATCAAATTTATGTCATACAGTCAACTCGTACTTTTTGGTTGATTTTTGTTTAAGTCGATATATTTGTACACTCAATTTATATTTTTCTGTTTGGTATTTTTTCACAATCGATATGTATATGTTATCTATTTATTATCAATGTTCGTTTTTTATTGTCTAACCATTAGTTAGACAATAAAAAGGATAGTTTTCAAATTTCAGAAAAATATAGTGTAGTTTTCAAATTTTAGAAAAATATGGTGTAGATTTCAAATTACATTCACAATAAGGTATAGTTTAGCAAAATTATCCTTAACTACTTATAGATGAATAGGATAATCTAGATTCCTAAATAATATAATTTTACATAATAGTAAGCTTCCTAGTCTAAGATATTAACATATTTTGTGATATCCATGATCTTTTAAAATCATCGCTTCTTGATTTGTTTGTGGTATTCATGATCTTCTAAAATTGTTATTTCTTGATTTGGATCAATCTCTACAATATATTATTACTTACGTTTCATGACTTTTTTAGAAAAAGATGACCCGTTATTGCTTTACCAAGAATGTTTATACACAATACAGTCATACGCATACGCTTTTTTAACTTTTAAACGACATTACATTCAATCATTGTGTCATCAAACCTTCTTATATACTGGCAACAAATAATTGGGAACATTTAGGCGTTAGGTTTATAAATTCTATTTTATGTTGGGTGGACGACGGTGGATTTAGGATTATAGACACTATTGTTAAAGTTGAATGTATTTCAAGTATAGAATTATAGAATATGGACCACTACCTGGGACCTCTTAATTGAAGTTCAACTCACATGTCATAGCCGATCGATTTCACAATCGAATATAGCTTTCTTTTTTTTTCTTTGTATTTTTCCAACGTTATTAAAATTAGAGGAAATTTTGTGAAATACAATTGACACACACATTTCCAAAAGTTTTCAAAAAATCATTAAATTCTGTTTTTTTTTTCAAAAATATTATAAACATAAAAACTGAATTTTAAACGTGCAAAATTTAAATTTTTGGATTTGGGTTCACTAAATAGAGTTTAAGAGTTTAGTTTTGAAGGGATATAATTTTGTTTTCCGGGATTTAATTAGAGTTTAAATTTGAAATTTTAAAGTTATCTCAAATTTATAGGATTGTTTAAAAACAAAAACAAATTTGTGATATTTTTATTTTTAGAAAAAATTAATATGTATAATATTTTGGGATTGTAGCTAGTTTTTGTAGTATTTTTAAAAAATCTATTTTAATTAATTTTTTTTTACCATAGTATCCGGTGTTGCCGAAATTCATCATATTTTAATTAACATATTTCGAAGAAGCATATATTAAGTCACAAGTAACCTCTTACAAAACAAAACCACCTCCCACAAATTTTATCTCATGTTCACGACTGGTGTCGCTGTCACTATCCTCACGATGATCGCTTTTGTTGCGTTTCCGATGATTACCAACGCATCTTCAGCCAATAGAATTCTCCAAGAGGATCCCATAAAGTGCACACCTTGCCTCCAGAATCCTCCTCCGTCACCACCACCACCGTCTCTTGATTGTCCTCCTCCACCACCGCCTCCTTCGCCGCCGAAGAAGTCTAACTGTCCTCCGCTTCCACCGACTTACATATACGTGACGGGTCCACCAGGAGGTTTGTATCCCATCGATCAGTTGTTTGGAGCGGCTGCTGGCAGAAGCTTCATGACCGTAAAGCTCTCAGGTCTGATCATGTTTGGAGTTTTGGGTTTCTTGTTGAACTTTAATTGATCACTTTTGTCTTCTTTTTTTCATGGATTTGTTTTGCTTTAATGGATGGGTATATGTGACTCCATACAACTTTTACTTGTTTATTTTATTGTCCGAGAAAATATTACTATTTTTTCTCCGTCCGTATAATTATCAAAACGTACACATGTTAGGACCGATTGTCTTTCAAGTTTCATCATATTTCGTTGTATTTTCTCAAGAAGTCTAGTTAAATTATATGTACGATTCTTTAATAACTCTTATAGAGGTCTTTTATATGTGTTCACCGCCTCTCAACTACTAGGTTGATCCTCGAACTGGATCGGAATGTTTGCACAAAAGGTGCAAATGGTTGCAACCAAAAATAATTAGTGGGATAGAATTGAAAAATTGTAGTAGAATAAATACTAGAGTAAAATTGGTAGTTACATTCCTCTACAAATTTGTAGAGGAATAATTTTTGGTGGAATTGTGCTTTTTCCACTTGATTCCTCTATAGCTAGAGGAAAACATTTTTTCACAAATTTTTGACAAATGGCTAAATTATAGAGGAATATCATGGAATACATGTTTTCCTCTAATTTTATTCCTCTAAACTACCATCCATTTGCACCCAAAGATTTTCAAAATTTGCTATAGATTAAATTAAAATTACAAACTTGCAATAGTAAAAGTTAAATAACGACATTGTATTTTTATTTTATTTTTTTGGCCAGGAGAAAAGGCAAGAATTCTTTTTATGAATTGCTTTGTTAATCTTATATAGGAGGAAAATAAAAGCTAATTATGTCGCTAATATTTTTGACGGAAATTTTACCAAAATGGTACTTAGTTACTCAGATTTGCAAAAGAGGTCATAAAAATTGAAAATGTTACATTGTCAACGTCTAATACTAAATTCATTCACATCTATTATCAAATTTAGAAACTACAAGCTAACGAAATCAAAACTATTTTATTCTCTCTGGATTTCCAAACCTTTTAATTAAGTATTATAAATAACGAATATTTTTATTGACACAATACCAGAGTTTACTCTAAATAATCCGATTTTATCGGACGTTGTATCCCGTTCCCGTAGCGAATCGAAAAATTTAATTACCAAATTAAAAATGTACCTAAAATATATTTGACTGACAAAGTTCTCATTAAAATATAAATAAATTTTAACAAAATAATCTACGATCATTTCTTTCAGCCAATTTTTAACCATTATGTCAGTTAAGTCTAATAATGGAATGGTAATTGTCACGATTTATTCGAAGTTAAGCGATAAATTGGAAATATCGTTTTTAAAAAAAGTTCTGAACCAAAAATATCATCACAATTTTTTTGAAGTATCATAAAAATAATTAATTTTAACCTTACAAAAAAAAACTAATTAATCCCTTTTTTAAGACTTGATATTTAGAATTCTTTCTGCTGTTTTTGGATAATTTTGTGTACTCATAATAGATTAGTAATCAAAATAACACTTGTTAAAAATATATTGTCTTTTTAGAAATTATAGCATAGATTGCATTTTGTGATTTCTCCTATTAAATGCTTATATCTTTATAGGATTTGAACATAAAATTTAGAATTATGGATGAATGAATAAAAATTCTTCGAATCACCGATATTATTTAAATACTATATACGATTCGAATCGAATCAAGATACATCTAAACCTAATTAGACTTATCTGCCTAAAATCCTCCTCCACTCTATCTTTGATATTTGATTTACTTCTTTTAATAACTTTTAAGATGATAAATAAATTGGTCGGAAGAGGAAAAATCATTAAGGCTTTTTTGCTTCTCTAGTTTCCAAAAGCTTTCCATTTTGTATAATTTGGTAGTGGGAAATAATAGAGCAAATCACAGCCAGCCTGGTCTTAGTTAATTTTTTAATTTTATCAGTTAGCTAGTAATTACATAGAAGCTACCTTCTCTTATACACACAAAAAAAATAATAAATACAAAACGTAGCTTTTATAATTGGGAGTCAGGTCAAAAAAAAATTTGGGAGTCAAAATAAAAAGTATAATCATTTGGTATTGTGGGTCTGTTTGCTTAAGTGTCTTGGGCATTCGTGAAGCCCATCTGCCTATCTTGTTAAGATCCACTTTTCCAGCTAGGCCATTAGTTTTTTTCCGAGAGCCCATTCCTGAAATCAGTTTATAAGGATACGCAGAGAGAGAAACAAGTGTGTTCATTGAAGACTTAGCTTGGATTAAAAGATTCTTCAGGCCTGAAAGAATCGGAGGCTGCATCTGTTTGTAGTGTCTTCGTTGTGCTTCCGTGTGATACAAGTTAGTATCATCTTTCTTGTGTAATCACCATTGTTGTGAGTTTCAAGCTCTCATCTCTATAGTAAAGTGCATAGTAGTTTTGTTCCACTCCTAGTGAGTAGATTCGTCGAATACTGGGTCAACAAATCATGTGTTGTTTCTTTAAGTACCTGCAAATCCAAATCAAAGAAATTAGCATCTGGAAACAGAACAAAGTAATTGAGCTAAAGAATTAATCGCATTCAATAAGTCATATTCTCAACAAGTGGTATCAGAGCAGTCCAGGTTCAAGGATTGATTGCGATCTTGCTCAAATACGTCGCAAGGTAAAGAAAACTTATCTGGTTTGTCTTTATCTTCAAGAGCCTTTGAAGATCTTGAAAGGATTTGGTAAGTTGTGATCTTCCTGTTGTTATCTCCTCATTCTGCAATAGAAAGAATCACAAAGTAAAAGAGAACAACAATGGAGCCTACACCTGGCAGGTTTGAGATGGAAAGATTTGATGGAGAATGAGACTTTGGTCTCTAGAAATATAGAACGCTAGGACAACTTGAGATTTAATGCCTATTGTGAGTACTTCAAGAAGATTAGGAAGTAGTTGAATCTACAAAAGGAGAAGAATCAGAGAAACCTGAAAAAGACATCAAGATTGATCCAAAGAAAGCTGACAAGGATCTCAGAGTTAGGAGCCTCTTAGGTACATGTCTAACAGACCCTATCCTAAGAAAGATTATGCATGAGAAAACAGCTTTAGGTATGTGGAAAGCTCTTGAGCAGGATTACCAGACTAAATCATTACCTGACAAAATACATGTAAAGAAGATATTCACATGCTTTAAGATGGAAGAACACGTCAATATAAGAAAATGTTGATGTGTTCCTAAAGCTCATAGCAGACATGGAAAGCCTCAATATTACTGTATCATATGAAGACCAGGCCATTCAACTGATCTCATGCCTTCCACCCCTGTATGACCAATTGGTCCATACACTTCAATATGGTCCAGGAAAGGAGACCATTACAATTAGTGAAGTCATAACAGCAGCCTATTCTAAAGAAACATAATTAAAGCAGAAAGGTTTACTTAAGGGAAAAAAAACTGCTGAAGGGTTGTTTGTTGATCACAGCAAAACAGAGAAGAAGAAGAAGGGAAAAGGCAAAAGCAAAGGTGATGGCAAAGGAAAAGGAAAAGGCAAAAAGCCCAAATCTAAAGCAGACAAAGAAAAGACTGTATGCTTTATATGTGGCAAGGAAGGACATTGGAAAAGAGAATGTCCTGATAAAAACAAGAAAGGAAAATCAGAATCATCAGCCAACATAGTTACAAAAGCAGGATATGAATGTAAGAAACCTTTGGTTCTATTTGTCACTGATAGTAATCCGGGTCAATTCCTATTACACTATCATGTCGTTGTAGTGATAATAGGTGTCAATC